>KE464201.1:0-29502 GCA_000387445.2 Pythium aphanidermatum DAOM BR444 | reverse complement strand
AAGTATGCGCGCGTCCCAGGAAGCCCGGAACACGAAACGACGCGGCCTCTACAGCCTTGTCCGTTTGTACCCTACAGATGCGGATACCATGACGCCGTCGTTCGTCCCTGGCACATGGCTCTGGCTTCTGTCCCTCGGATCCTTTACTCGCTCACGCAGCGCTGGGATCGAACTGACTACTAGCGACTTCAACAGCGTTCGTCGGTGTCGTTGGCACCGGCGTGAGCGTCTTCGGGACTTGGACGTCCAGCTCACCGATCAACAGTGCCACCTGCCAGCGCTTTTCGCCTCTGTGGTAGTTGCTCAGCGTCCTGTCGTCGCGAAGTCGCACGCGCTTGCCGGCACGCCGTACGACTAGCACCTGGCGTTCTACTGCCACGTGCATGCGTGTGAAGATCTCGAGCTTGAGCTGTCGCACGCTCTGCGAAGGCGGCATCGCTATCACAACCATGTCATGATGCTTGTCACTCGGTCGGCCCTTGCTGTCTACAGGCGCACATGGACCAAGAGACTTGTCTGGAGTGTCTCGTCAAGTGATGTGACTCGGGAGTGGGACCTAGGGTGGGAGGTGCTGTCGCTTCCTTCACCTGTGGGTTCTTTTGCTCCCGAAGTCGCTTCTCCAACGCTTTGATACGTTGTCGTTGTCGCCGCAGCTCAGTATCTCGCTCACTGATCGCACGCTCTGCCTCCTCCTCTTTGGGAGGGCGTCTCACACTGGACGGTGGCCCCTTCTCTGATTGATGACGTTGCATTGGTGCTGACTGAGGTCGCTGAAGGACGTCAGTTCTAGGCTGCCGCGGACTCTCTGCTCGTTGTTGCTTCTGCTCATACGCCACTTGAAGGTACTTGAGGATGGATCCTACCACATCCACTTCCTTCCGAACCGACTCACAACGCACTGCACTCTCCTCTGGCTCCGGCAGTGTGTTGTAGAGACCCACGGCTTCCAGACCACACAAGAAAGCCCAACCGTCTACAGCACCATCCTCCGACACATGCCGAAAGCGATCGCTCATCAGTCGAACTTCTTTCTTCGTGCTAGACGCCATCGAGCGCTGCAGGAAGTGCTCAAATACTCGCACAGAAACTGTGAGGTCTGCCCGCGTCGCTTTCGATCTTAACTGCTCCTCGACGTAGTGTGCGACGTACCGGCCTCTTCCTTTCCACCTCTTGCGTCTTACTCCGTCGCTTCCGTCTTCATCTTCGTAGCGGTCATCTCCACACTCTGCATTATCAGAGCGTTCAATGGTGACTACAGGGACGCTCTGCTTGAGTGTGTCAATAAACTTGCGGAGATACGCTTCGCAATTCTGCATGGAGCTCGATTTGAAGCTCAAGTTGGCTCCAGCCACTGTAGAACCATCTACAAGTGTTTGAAGCACCTTATTGCGAAGAGGGTTCTTGTGAAGTGCGAGCGTATGAAGAACTCGTCGTCCATCCGGCGACTTGAAAGACGAAAATGCGTGCCACTCGAATGGAATGGTAACAATTTGGTTGGACCGTAAATTCACTGTCATCAAGTTCTGGAGCTCGCACATTTCCTTGGGCAACGCTACAAGTTGATTCTCTTGAAGTTCCAGGTGCTGGAGCTTCATGCAGCGGGCTATTGAAATGGGAAGCTGCTGAAGCGCGTTCTTGTGAAGTCGACACACACGAAGCGATGGGAATGACTGGAAAAAGGCACCTGGAATATCATGGAGTGCATTTGAGTGCAGATCGAGCTCTTCACATGATCCGAAAGACACATTATCCAGTGCTGGAAGTGCACGCAGTCGGTTTTTGGGCATTTTGATCACCTGGAGACCAGTTATCGTGGTGTGTATGGTCGGACTCAGTATCGGAAACACTTTCAGAAGATTGTGGTCTACGACCAATTCTCGCCATCCACTACAGCGCGAGAGTAGGCTCAAAATATTGCTTGATCCGATGTCTTTCAAGCGATTTCGAGACAATCTGGCGTCGCGAAGCCGCTCCAGTGTAAGGAACTCGATGGGTAGACTCAAGAGTTGATTATCATCCAAAAGAATCTGCTGTAATGACGATTTTCCCGTCAAAAAAAGTGCGTTGGGTAGTGCTACGAGCTCGTTTTCTCGCACGTCGACGGACTGCAGCTGTGGTGCTCCTGCGTGTTCCCATGCAGCTGCAGTAGTGGATCTCACTCCACATTCGCGTAGCCGATTCGCAGCCACTCTAAGTGTGTGCATGTTGATAAGCTGGAATACAACGTCGGGGATGTAGGTGAGCTGGTTTCTGGAGAGATCTAGGACGTTCAGCGCGGTCAAAGCCTGCCAGACCTGTACATCAGTGCTCAAGGTTGTGAGGGCGAAGCTGCGGTCGCAGAGCTGATTGTCAGTCAGGCGAAGTGTGCGTAAAGTCTTCATGGCTCCAACCGCCAAAAGAGGAAGAGCCGAATCACGAAGGAGATTATCACTGAGATCGAGTTCCTCTAGCGTGGTCAAAGCCACCAGGAACGGTGGGAACTCGCGGATGCTCAACCCCACCAACTTCAACACGCGCAGTCCTACAAGGGACGAGGTGCAGACTTCGTGATGTGCTACTAAAGTCTCAAGCTGTGCGAAACTCGTGATGCA
The DNA here is from genome assembly GCA_000387445.2 of Pythium aphanidermatum DAOM BR444. Lineage (NCBI taxonomy): Eukaryota > Oomycota > Peronosporomycetes > Pythiales > Pythiaceae > Pythium > Pythium aphanidermatum. The sequence continues at coordinate 26,911 of KE464201.1, read as the reverse complement.
AAGTGTGTTGAGTACAGCCATGTCTCTCCGTAACAAACTCAATTTGGACGGCAGTGTGAGTTGCAAATGCTCGATCTTCTTGATCACCTCCTGTTTTCTCGTACGCGCTGTGATCTGGTGGCACCTTGCCTCATAGTTGGCTACAACATCATCGAATTCGTCATTTGCGGCGATGTCAAACCGCCACATTCGCATGAGGTACGTTAGGAACTCGGCGTCTTCTTCGGCGTACGCGTCGCTGATGCTCGCATGGAATCCAAGAAACGCGTTCATCGTGACAGACCTGTCGTGGCTGTCCTCATAGGTGTCTAACCATGTCAAAATGTCGTCGAGCTCAGTCTGGGAGCAAAGCGTGTCAACTTGACTTTGCTTGGCAAGAGCGGCCAGCTTATGCGGCCGAATACCATCGGGCGGAGGAGTGAAGCCTGAGCCACGCCGTGCGTCCGCGATTTGTACGAAGCACTGCGCGGCAAGTCGCTCTCTGGCTGGAGGAAGACGTTCGAGAAGACGCAAGGTCTCTGCTACCACGACGGCGTTGGTTCTATCTTGGTCGGTTGAAGAGCAGTGCTGCATGAGGACGGGGAAGTGTGACACAAGAAGGAGAGCCTGAGAATCTTTGTGAAGCGCCGCGAGTGCAGCGTTTGCGAGGTCGAGCCATTCCGCGTGGGTGACGACGTCGTGGACGCGGTGGCGACCAATACATCGTTGCTGAACGAGTTCCTGGAAGAGACGGAGAGAGCCTCCGTAGAGTTGGCACTTTGATCGTAGTGCAGCAACCTCACGGAAGAGATCGTGGACGTACAGACTGAACGCATCAGGGCCCAGCATCTCACCCAGCACGAGCCATTTCGGCTCCAGTGTTCGATCAGAGAGGTCGAATGGAAGGCGCAGCACAAAGCCGACAGTCGCATTACAGCCTTCGATCTCACGACGAAGGGTAGCAGCATTCCGGGCTATAGTGGCAGTGAGAGCTTCGAGTCTGAGCCATCGGTCTAGCTGCACGGGCTCGCGACATGGGCTCTGTGGTCTGTCGCACTGCTGCTGTAGTGCGCGAACTGTGTCGATGACGCGGCCTCTGCTGCTACGAGGGCGTGGTAGTGGCGACGTATTGTCGCCGTCTGATGGAGTCGAGCCTAGTGCCAGCAGTAGCTCGTATATCTCTCGTACATTCCGCAGTGCCGCGATCTCGGTGCTAGATCTACCGCTGCTGTTCTCGATGGATGCTGAACGACGCAGCGACATCATGACGCCACTGGGCGCAGCGATGACACTGGAGACCGTCACTCCAAGTTGATTCGATCTCGAACGGACGCGTCGGTTTGAAAGTTGTCAGAATCACAATGGGCGCCGAGCACTCGCGCGTGACCTCGACTGCTTCCGCGGGAGGCTCCTCCGAGTTCACATGGCGCCGCCTAGCGTTTGGGTTTCAGTATACGAGCTCAGATGTGGCTTTGTGGCCGCAGTGCCTACCCATGGTGCTGTGGTTTACAGAGCAGGACGCGCATGTTCTCAAGGCCAAGCTCACTCGTCGCACACGCACGCGATTCCTCGGCCTAGATGAGTTCCGCGCCTGGCTATCGAACGCAGAAAGCAAGGACGGCAGCGCCCTTCACCCCATGCAGGTTCCTGTTTCACCCAACGACATCATGACACCACCGGCTGCTGTGCTGCATATCCACGAGAAGTCTCTGCCTCGTTCGGCTTCGCTTCTCGTGTTCGATCTCCTGCTTCAGCATCTCTTCCACACGTTCGCCAAGAGCCCGGGGCACAAAGTGTATGCTATGGAATTCCTTGCTGCCATGGTCGTGTGCTCGCGTGCGATCTGGAGCCTGGACCACAAGTACCGGGTGCTCCTTGAGCTGTTTCAAGACACGGCGAACGCAGCGCTACTAGTACTACCAAACGCGAGGCAATCTTCAAGGAGGCAGACTTGGCACAACTGTTTTTGTGTGTGATGCAGGGCGTCGCCAAGCTCACGGTCGGAGTGCAGCGTGTGTGGCACACTCACGGCCTCGAGATCTCTGCGTTAGCTCGCAAGTTTGCGTCGGATGGGATCACGTTTGCACTCTCTACACGCGACAACAACGTCATCGACAGCTCTAAGCTAAGTCGATCGAAGATTGCCATCACAGCCACCGAGTTGCGTCGATACATTGACGCGACACCAGCACTTGGGCGATTTTTCGCCATGTTCAGTGGTGAGGAGCTGCGCAACCCGTTCACTTTTGGTGCTACGCGCTCTCTCTGTGACGGGCTCTCTCTACCTCCGAACTATCGTGGTGGAGTGGACGCTCAGCGCGCGTCGTACGAGGCATTACTTCAGCAGTACGTGAGCTTCGAAGGCCGTCGGCAGAAGCGAGAAGAAAGCGCGGCACTACTCATCCAATCCACCTGGCGGAGGCGATGCTCACGAAGTTTATTAGACCGAGAGCGCCGTGTGCGTCAGCAGCAGCGCCATGCATCAGCAGCCACACTACAGCAGTTCTTGCGGCAGTGTCAGTTCACCAGGGTCCTTGAGCAGCATGCCGAGGCCGAGGTGAACGCCTTCAACGGCGGAGTGTTTATGGCTGGACAAGGTCCTTGTGTTCCCTGGGCATCGCTTACGTCCCAAGGCCCGACGTTGCCGTCGCCGCTAAAGCTCGTAGATGCGTTCAAGCTTCAGAGCGTGAAGATCTGTGCTGTTGCCATGTCCCGCACGTGTGCGTTGGCTCTGGAAGGTGATCGCCAGTCGCTCTTTGTGTGGGGTCGCTGTCTACCGAGAGTGTACCTCGAATCTCCGACTGACACAGAGCAGACACAGATGACTATGACGCAGAGCACACCAGGACGGCTTGTGTTCCAGTTCCCCGCCAGTACGCCAGTGGTTCAGATTGCGTGTGGTCTCAGCCATGCATTGGTTGTGACTCAGGACGGCAACTTGCATTCCTGGGGGTTCAACGACCACGGCCAGCTTGGTCACGGCTCCGCAACTACTCTGCTGGCAAGAACGGGAGGATGGACGCGGTACGCTTATCACTATGATGAGCGGGATGCTCGAGAGTACGAGTACCTGGCACAGCCAACGAAGCTCATGTACTTCCAAGGCTCTCCGCAGCAGCAGGCGGATCCTATCCCCATCCAAGCTGTCGCTTGTGGGGATTACTACAGTATGGCACTGAGCTGTGATGGCGACGTGTTCACGTGGGGTGAAGCGTCCGAGGGCCAACTCGGCCACGGCGACGCTCATGCCAGCTTTCAGGTCGCCTTTGTGGATCGCCACATGCTCAACTCCGCGTACACGTTCCTCCCGGAACCCGAGCCGGTCCTAGCACTTAGTGACCGCCGAATCGTACAGATCGCGTGTTGTAAGAACCACTCGGTAGCGTTGACCGAGGACGGCCGCTTGTTTGAGTGGGGCAACTGGGGCAAGCGCTGTGGTCACGATCGCGAACATGCATTCGTCCCTGTGGAGATGAACGAGCGACGTGTGAAGCCACTCAATCTGCGTCAAATCGCTGTGGGCGACCACCACATTGCTGCAGAAGGCAGTAGTGTATGGCTGTCGATCGCAGGGAGAGAAGACGGACTACGGGCAGAGAAGCGCGTGTATATGGCTTGCTCACCGACGTGGTCATGCGGTCAGGATGCTATTGAACAAGAGTATTGCACATCCGAGGCGAAGACGAAGACGTGGACGTGCGTGGTTGCTGACTGTGACGTGGACGACATCGAGTTGGACCTGGAGCCTCCCCTCGGTGCGATCTCCCCAGGATCGGAGATCGAAGATGGACATGACGACAGTTTAGAACACGCGAGTGAGGACGCGCACGCCCTCTGGATGAAACGTGCAGAGGCATTCCGGTTGAACAAGTCCCCAGCGGACGTCGTGACGTTCGACGCTCGCTTTGCTCATGTATTCCACTGCTTTCCTGGACTCGCTCGCAAGTTCGGGTACGAAAGAATGCTGATGCTGTGGCTCCACGGTCATGTCCAGAATCGCCTTGTGGTCATGCCTCGTGGTAAGCCCGCCGGTTTCTACTTGCAGATCTTGTTACCAAAGGAACTACCCAAAACTCGAACCGACCAACAACTAGAAGAAGAGAGTGAGTTGGACGCACCGCATGCTGCAGGGCTCGCACCGATGGTCGAGTTCCCAGTGTGTGGTTCATCGACAGCATTGCTCAAGCCGTCCAAGTGCGGCTTTGCGACGCACTTGTTCCACAATGTGATGAGAGAACGACTGAACGTACTCCCTCGTCGCATCCGCAAGGCCATGCCGATGGAGTTTATGGAGCCCAATAGTTTCTACTTGGTCGAGTTCAACGAGGCGAGCTGCGAAACCGACGCGAACGTCGATACTAGTGAAGAAGTCCATGACGACGCCACAGCTCGGTTCTTCACGCGATCGGCCACGCCCGATGGTAAACAGGTTTTCACGTGGAGTGATCTCGTAGTCAAGGCCATGACAAGACTCGTGTTAGCGGCCCAAGAGGCTGGAGCCCTCGCAGTGCTGATCGTGCTCGACTTCCTCGACGCTGATCCTTTCGAACTGGAGCTATCAGACGACTCAGGCGTCTACGTGCCTGTCTTCATGATCAAGAAGATGACGCTCGCATCCCGCGTGCCCGTCAACATGCCCAAGACTCTCACCTTTGGTGATGTGTTCAGGCATTTTCTAGACTCGCAGGCACTGGATCCGGAAGACGACGATTTGGATCAGCCTCCTGTCCTCCCGCCTGCCTGGGTACTTCGCTGCTTCGAGCGTGTAGACACTACACCACTTCGTATCCAGAGCGCACTCGCCAATGGCGCAGCAGGCGTCATACTCGTTCAGGACGAGCAGTCAACAGAAATGGACGGTGAGACCCGAGGTGCGCCGATATTCCTCGACACGCCACGTGATGCCAGATCTCCCGACCGCCTTGTCGCGATGATATCCTACACCAGTGCTGAAGCTCTCCGTTCTGCCTGTGCGCTGTCTATCACAGCACGGGCGATGCCATTCGTTAAGAACGACGCTGATGGTGCCAAGTGCGAGCTACTCGTGAATGTGACCATCGAGATTCGACCAGGAGGGACTATTTACACATGGGGCAATGGGCAGAATGGCCGACTGGGTATCGGCGATCCATCGCTGCCACCATTCCTCGACGGGTACGAAGCTCTAACAGACTCAGCGTATCGGTATGTAGACCGGCCGACGGCAGTGGTGGCGCTGGCCGGTCAAGAGCTACGGCAGCTAGTGGCGGGCAGTGCTCATAACGTGGCCGTGACGGAAGATGGACGCGTGTTCACGTGGGGAAAAGGTGTTCGCGGCGAGCTGGCGAATGCCCGCACGAAAGCGCAAGCGCAGCGGCTTGCAGTGGACCAGTGGGTGCCTCGGGAGCTACTACATTTGCGGTACGAACGCATCGTTATGGCTGCTGCGAACGACGCCTGTACTGCATTACTGAGCGAGCTCGTCGACACAAACGTCTATCTCGAACGACGGAAGGAGATCGCAAAGCTGCGTTTAGCCGCGAGAAAGAGTCTGGTAACATGAGAGGAATACTATGGATAGTCACGACTCCCATGAACAAGCTCTCGTAGCTGAGACACGAGTGAGAGCACAGCAGTGGCGTTCTCACGCACATCGCGCGCATCAACGATGAGCAGTGAGCTGCGAGAGAGGCGGCGTGTGAGTTGTTGCACCGACGGCGGAGGCTCGATATTCTCGTAGACGGCAGAGGCCTCTGCGGCAGATACACCGTCATGATCACTGAGTTTCTTGGACCGTGTTTCATACAGCTTGACCTGCTGCAGCTCCCAGTTCTCAAACAATGGGGACGGCTGAAAGATGTAGAATTGCAGTGACGCCAAACGGGTCACGTCAGGCTTGACGCGGAGCTGATCATCTTGGTATGAGGGCGAGCGGAGTACAGAACAACGCGCTAACGTACCTTGTCGAGGTGGATGAGGTGCCAGTTCTGCGCATCGTCCTCGCAGTGAGGATGCGTCATGAGCGTGTATTCGTCCAGAAGCACCGCTGTGGAGCCATCGACATTGTGCTGCACGAGACGCAAGGATGCGGTGTAGAAGTTCCGAAACACGAGGCTCACGAGGGCTCGCGGCCGGGTCGTGAACGTCACGGAGAAGCATCGGCCACGCGCACGAGCATACAGAGCCTGAGAGTCCCGATCGCGCGTGGCTGTAGCGCTCTGCTGAGCCCAGTGCTCTGCTAAGGTCACGCATACGCTCTGCTGCAGAGGCACCTCCATGTTGAGATATGCAGATGCGAGATGTCACTAATGACACAAAAGCGCGGTTTTGTGACCCGTTGTGAAAGATCGGACTGAACACCGAAACTGAGGTTGCGCTGAATAGTGATACCACGTATTGCGTATTAGTTTTGGAAGAAACGACTCCAAAAATATCGCACAAAGGAACCGAAAAACGGATTTTCCTAAACACTTCTGTTGATGGAGTAAAAGGTGGCCCAAGTACTCATGTGTTCCGAGCCGATGACGAGAACATGCAGGATGTTCTTCGTCGTTGCGACCGCAAGTGTGAGTGTCGCTCGGTCGCCTGATCTGCACAGATCCGTAGGCGTCTCTGTGCTTTCGTGGATGCATCTTCAAAGTAGCTCACGCCCAATCGGGTTTGCTCAGATTGGGAATGTTCGACTATCTTTCTAAAGTTGATAGAGTCGACTGCTCGAAAAGTCGCGTTTGTTTCTCGCACGCCATCAAAAGCGCACCACGTCAATGGACATGAAGAACACATGGAGTCAAATCGATGCCACCGTCCGAAATCCTCGATCACTCAAGGGTCGTGTTGCTTCTGCGTTGGCAAAGATGAAGATAAATCGATGGGAGAGAGGACGGACGTACTGCCGTCCAGCCCTATTCGCACCGCCTCATCATAGATCAGATAAACGCGTCTGGAAGTCAGTTCTACCGGATCACTCGAGACAGCAGAACGAGTTTCTTCGTGAAATCGCGACGCCTACGGATCGTAGGAGCGGACTGCACAGCAATGCAGCTTCAAGGCGAATAAATTCCAAGAGGTTCACCGTAATTTACTTTCTTTGGCTTCAAGGAAACCACAGACTTGTGGGAGTGCAGAAACTCCACAGAAATTGCCGTCCCGTGTCTCCATCGCATACCACGTGCGACGAGAGAGAGAGAGAGAGAGAAACAGAGTGATTCGGCTTGGCTCGAACTTGGTACTAACACCAATAATCTACCAAGACCGAGTAGTTCTTCCATGCGTGAGTTGCGAGACTCAAAACCAAATCAAGGACGTTCACCCGCAAGAAAGGTAGGCGAAGTGCAGTATCTACTTCATGTGTTTGAGCGAAAGTGCTCCAACGAGCTATGACGAAAATGTAAAACAGTTCTCCAACGGCCCACATTCGCGCGGCTCACGTCTGCCTCGCGTGTGCTTATAATACCCGTCCGTTTACCACACGGGAGGCGTTATCGCAATGACAGATCCACATCATGCCTACGGTTCGAGCCTGGCGGTTGGCCCTAAGGCGTTTGCCGCGTATCCCAAAGTAGCATCGACTCGCGTCGGCCTTCGGTTCATCGCCAGGGCCAAAGCAGAGCATCGCACTACGCTCCGACCTGCGAAACTCAATATGTTTCCCTTGGGGATGACGTAATTTACCACCCCAACCCGCTTTCCCGTCGCCCCTGATTGTTCTTCTCTGAGAGGAGCAACAGCAAGTCCAGGAACTGCCTCGCGGGTCTGCCTGCCTGTGGTGTCATCGCTGTTGCAGTGTGTGGAACCCGCACCAACGAGCGGCAGGCAAAGCCCACCCGCTCACCGCCGGGCGCCCGCCCAGCTCCAAGACCACTTTGCAATTACTCTGGGATCCGCCCCCGTGACCACCTTGCGCTCCGCCCGTCATCGTCTGCAGCGCCTGTGGCCGGAAAGCGAAGCCATCTACCTCATCTCTCGCGCTGCCTTGTCGGTAAGCATGATGCGAGTGGTTCTGCTCTCTGCAGAACGTTAATTTCGCCGCCGCGTATTGACTCTCTCGTCGATATTTCGGTTCTGCTCTCGTCCAGTGCTCCCTCCAGAATATTCTCATCCAGAACCGATTTTTGCTCCGACCATCCCAAGAGTAATGAGCCATGTGTTCATCGAGTCCTCGACCGAAGACGAAGGCGTCGATGAGGAAATGATGTTCGAGTTCGAACAGGAACTGGACGCGCGGCTGTCGCTGCAGAGCGACGCCAGTGCGACGTCCGCCATCGACCGATGCACGCAGGAGACGCCACGGCCGCGAAACCCTGTCGCCGCGATTCTTCAGAACGCAGGAGAGATTGAGACGAAGACGTTCACGTCGCTCTCGTCGTCGCCATTCTGTGCTTATGGCGACGAGGCCGTTGCCCGCATGGCCTTGCATATCGGCTCTGGGAAGCCTGAGGCCACGGCCTCAGCAGCTCGAGCGTCTTCCCCGTTTCTCGAAATGCCCAAGCGGCCGTTAGATCCGATGCCATCGAGATTGCGTCACACGGACGAGAATGAAGAGGTCTTGTTCACGTCCCTCTCAACCTCCCCGTTCTCTTCCTTAGATTCGTCATTTATGGGCCCGACGAGCCTGTCGGCGCCCGCAGAGCTGCTGGAGGTGGAGAAGTCGCCGTCGTTCGACTTCAATGGCCGTCGCAAGCGCAAGTACTTCGATGATAGTTGCTGTGTAACACCACGTGTTCGCCCTCTGGCAAAGCGTGCCAAGTCGTTCTCGTGCGTGAGCGACGTCGTGATGCCATCGGCTGTGAGCACCTCAGCATCATCGACATCACATGTGAGCCCAAGCAACACGAAGCCACTTCCGTCGCTCACCAATACCAAAGGTGTCGTTGCTGGTCTGAAGCGCAGTGAGTCGATCCAAATCCCACGACGAGCGTTGCGACAGACTTCACAGTACGCCCAGCGATCGTCTTCCGGCCCCACGCACGGCGGATCGAAGACTGTGGATGTGCCCGCAGCTTCGTCCGACCCCCTGATTAGCCGCACTTCTTCGTCATGGAATGCCAGTGTCGAGTACTTTTGTCGTCGTAGCTTGGATATTTCGTCTCCGTTGCGTCTCCGCTTCCGTGATCTCGTCGTGGGCTCCGTCGGCAGAGCAGGTAGTCTTCAGTCGCCATGAAGGACTTGTCGACTGGAAAAGGGCACCCTACAGCAAACAACCTCGAATCGTTCGGTGGCGCAACGACCATACGTGTCTGGATACAAGGAGAATCTCCTTTGTGCACAATGTGCAGAAGCAACAAAAGCTTGCTGAAAACACAACAAACATTATTTAAGCAGTGAGCGACCATAGCGTAGCGGACTGCAACAAAAATGAGAGATCGTATTTGTGTGTGCAAGACCTTGGACTACACGAGCCCCAAGGATTGCATCAGCTCATCTAGGCATTCGTTGACTGCTGGCATCGACTGCATCTGCTGCGTCTTCGAGGCCGAAAACACATTCACAAGTGCTGCAAACGCGTTTTTTGCATCCTGGTCACCCTGGCGAGCCTGCAACGGTGTTGTCAGCTGTGAGCATGGGAGACTAAGAGAGCGTGTTCAAGGAACTTACCAGTGTCCCGACGGTGACGAGAGAGCGCAGCACGACATCTTCTCCAAGTTCTTCGAGCGATTGGGCACCGATGACAACATCCATAGCCACAGAGCCGAGTGTAATGACTTCTTCGGGAGAAAGAACCGTTGGGCTCTCGACCGCGAGTCGTGAGAAGCTAGACAAATGAGTCAGATGACTAGAATTGAGGCACTTCGATGAAGACAGTACTCACTTCAGGAGCAACGTTGACATGCTCAACGCAATGGTTTTGTGTCGATGAACGACCAAAGTCGGAAGCGCGCTGATGATCTGTAGGCAAGTGAATCATAAGATCGCTACAAATACTATCCAATGGCAATGCCTTACCTTCGCCTTCTTTGCTACAATTGCATCTCGACCAGTTTTTTGGAAGAACATGTTCGCTAGCACGCGGAGCGAGAGCATGCGAGTAGCATTTGGGGCGTCACTCGATGGGTCTGAAGACAGTGAGATTGCTCGATCGATAACAGTGTCGAGAGCGGCAACTCCGAGCACTGCAGATCCTTGAGGGTGCGCGATTACCAAACGAAGCAAGTCAAGCAGAGGGAAAACGTTCGCTGACGGCCAGCGAGCGACTGAAGCTTTTAGTACACCAAGTTCGGTCGTCGAGAACGAGCTTGAATGGTAGAATGCAGTGTCTTGAACTGTCTTGGCAGTTTGATCGAGCCAGTTCAGCTCGGTTTCTGTCAGTTTAAGAGACTCGTCTACTTTGTCGTTGAACTGCCGAACCGTTGTCATTAGCTTCGCAATCTTTGTCGTCTCGAAAGTGTAGTATGCATTCTTCAATCCACGGTATGAGTATGACAACACCACACTCGAAGACGGACTAACCGCGTACTTACCACAGGGAAAAACTTGAATGCTGCCGCTGGTGCAGTTGCCGAGAGCACCCCGGTAGTGCCTGTGCTCTCAGTGCCGATCACTGGCGCTTTGTACTCGCCTGACCGCTGAGTAATGTAGTCAGCGATTTCTCGAAGGTACGACTGGTCCAACATGTGCTTGTTGATGAACTCTTGAGCAACCATGAACGGGTTATCACCTTGGTTGTACCCAATCTCTAGGTTGCGAACACCACCCGGTTGCTCGATTTCCACAGGAATGACCATGTCATACGCTTTACCGTCCACAACTCCGCCGCTGCCTGTTCCTGTCACTTCACCGATATCCAACCACGTCCGCGATGGGCTGCTCCACTGGCATGCCCATGCCTTGTTGCCCTTACGGAACATTTGGATCTGACCATCCGACTTGCCGATGACGTTGATTCGATTTTCGTAGTCTGGCAGCTTCGCGATCTCCACGCCGCTCGGTCCACGTTCACGCACCAAACGGGCTTCCTGAACTGCTGCTTCAAATTTCGCGAGAGTTGTCGGCGAAACTCTCGTCGAATCGGACGTGAAGATGCGGGCGATTTTGTCGTCGCAACCAGTGACGAAGTCTCCGTTTGGCAACGCGGTCACACACCACAATCCTCCTGGGTGCTCAATGGTCTGAATCAGCGTGCCATCCGCAGTCCAGACACGGGCTGTGCAATCTTCGCTGGCGGACACAAGACGGTTGTCTGGTAGCACAGTTACGCCGAGCACGAAGCCGGGTTTGCCTTCTGCGTTGAGAGGGTGTTGCATCTGGGTGATAACATCACCATCCAGCGTGCGGACCTTCAGCGATCTGCAAAAAAAAAACTGTAAGTCGATATGCTCTGGAGCTATGACACCACCGTGACGTACCCGTCATTCGAGCACGAGACAAATCCAATACCAGGGACGAGAGCGAGCTGTCGAATCGGCCCCGTGTGGTCGCGCACGGTCTTCACAAGCTGGTAGTCTTTCCAGAATCGCAGTTGGAAGTCGACGACTGTGTTTCCTTCCTGACGACCAGTCGATCCTGTGACCACCACATTGTCTGGTAGTCCCAGCACGCACACACCGTTCTCATGGCCGCTTAGAACGTGGAGACATTGCGACGACTTCAAGTCCCAGACTCGCGCCGTGCCGTCCCAGCTCCCCGAGAGCACATGCGTGCCATCACCAGAGAAACCCAGTGAGATCACACCGCCTTCATGACCACGAAGCGTCGTAATAAGGACGCCTTCCAGTGAGAAGACGCGGATGGCCTTGTCCATGGAACCCGTAATGAAGCCGCCCGCTGGTGCCGATTCCAGAACATTCGGTGGCAGGCGCAGCAGCGCTGTCACCCAGTGCTCGTGAGCATACAGACGGGCACTGAGGAGTTCCATGTATGCACCAGGCTCGTTGGCTTGGGGGTCGCTGATCCAGCTCAGTACGCTGGTGTCCATGGCGCCGGTGACGATGATGCCGTTGTCGAGAGGGCAGACTGAACGCACCTAGCACACGAAAGAGAACACAAGTGAGCGATTAACTCACATGAGTCGAAAGGCCTTGATCATGCGGACCACATACAGCGCCATCGTGGCCCACGAGCTCCGCGCTCACGTGGAAAGTGGCTCCTTCCGTCGCCATCTTGGGGAAGATCTCAGAGGAAGCTTCGTGTCGTGATGAGGGGAAACTTCACTTTGGAGATAGAACATGCTAAGTACGCTTACCCTGTTAAGTGCGATGTGTATGGTGGTTGACTACTCGGAAGTCATCACAAGGATCGAGCAGAACGCACAGTGGGGGTCCTCACGGTTGATGATGAGCCGCAATTGCATTGAACACACAGCCCCCATGACTCTGGCCAGCCCGGACTTTGGTGCTCGTGATCTCCTACACGCAAACTACGAGCTCGAGATACCCCGAGTATGGTTCGTTGCTTCGACCGCAGGACTGAACGAGATCGAGAACGGCACGAGTTTCTGGTCGACAGAACTAATTCCTTCAATTGATACGATACTGGTAGGTTGCTGTTGCTCATGGCCGCTGTCTGCCGCTGAAGCTCGCCGTGATGTTCCCATGAATTGTAGTGCCCTTGTTGCTGTCATCTACAAACGTCGGTGCCATTGCACTACTCTGCAGTATTGCGGTTGCGTCCGTTGCCGTGGAGCCTCCCCAACGCGGTAATTGACAATTCTCTACTTTGCAACCTGCCTCCATGAGTTATCAGTCAGTGTATTAATCGTCGTACACACACGCATGCGCCACTGGTTTACACAACAGCTCCTTACCATCAGACTTTCATCCTCTTCCGTGCAAGTACGATTTCTAAATGACTGTCTTCTGGCATCCTCCGTCGACTGTTTGTCCACCATCTCTGTATCGGTAGTACTAGTACTAGTAGTACTAGTAGTAATAGTAGTAGTAATGCGTGCCTGGTGTCGGCCATGACCTCTGCTTTCCTCAGGCGTACTACTAGTACGTGGCACTAGCGATTGAACTACTCCGGGACTTTGGAGGCACAAGTTTCGTTTGATTGTCCCTGCTTCTATACACGTCGTCCAAGAGCTCGTACACCCATGCATCAGATCATCGACGAAGTACTACGAAGCGCATCGGGTGAGTGGAAGATCAAAACTTACATATATAATCGGTAGAATGAGGAATGTGGCACAATGTAGCTCATGCTGCCCATGCCCTCCTATCTAAGTCGAAGAGCTTAAGCGCTGGTCTGGTTGGCGCAGAAGCCAGGGAACTCGGTGACGAGCTTGTACACGTTGACACCCGAGTTAGGGTCGTTGGTGAGCGACAGGAAGCAGTCCGATGGGCTCACGGCCGACACGGCGAAGAGGAGGTTGACACAGGCGTCAGTCTGGCACATGACCTTCTCCTCCTTCTGGCTTGGCTCAGCGACTGGAGGGATGAACTGCCAGCCCGAAGCGTCCTGGCAAGCCTGGATGTTGTTGACGGCGTCGGCATCCGAAAGGAGTGGGGCGAGCTTGAGGAACTCAGTGGTGTCACAGAGTTCAGTGGAGTAGGCCGAGACGGCGGCGACGGCGCTGGCAGCGATGGCGAACGACTTGAACATGGTGCTTGAGGAGGAAGTGCTTCGAAACTGGATAATCCGAGAATGACAAGATCGAGGAAGGGAGCTCGGTGGCTCAACGCGGACGGAAGACCGCCCACCAGAAGGACGAGGCACCTGACCGTGTCAATCAAAGCAGCCTCGGACTCCCGGCGCATCATCTAGTCGGTCACGGACAGGCCACAAGGCGGCGTCAGCGAATCCAGACTCACCATGGCATCAGCAGCCCGAACGCGATCATGTCGCAGGGCGAACTTAGCGTATTGTAGCATATCCAGGTACAATGGGATGCATTCATCCTGTCTTCTTTTTAGCGCATCATATCTAGATTTAAAGCCTTCGATCGAGAACACACCTTATTTCGTTTGATGTTGCCTCAACCAAGCCATGCAAAAGCCAGGACGTCGAGAGGCCAACTTAGCTCCACGCCACCAACGCATCCTTTCGGAACGGCCACGCCCATTGTGACCATTCGACGCCTGCGCACACCGCGTCCTTGAACCAGATACATGGGCGCGCGCATGGAACTCACGTGGCGCCATCGGTGATCCGATGGAGATGTGGCAGGCTTCGAAATTCCTTCGTGGAAGCCGTGGATTCATGCCACAGTCGAGGACGTGGCTCTCAACATCACTCGCCAAGGTTGCAGTCAGGATTCCGCCTCCATTACTGCGGCGGCGTCACATCAGCCGTGCTCCGAGTCCGCTCTTGGCGTCGATGGAGATCTTTGTCTTTGCAAACGGTGTGATTGTGTGATGCCAAGGGGCACAGGACGGCATCACAGCATCAGAATCCCGCGCTTTAGTGACATGTGCCCGCGACACGTTCCTGTCAATAGCCAATCACAAGCCGCGAACGCCACGCTGGATGCGTCCACATCGAGGATCGATTCGAGCTGCGTCGATCCAGCGCCGCGTCCGAGACCTGGTGTGGACGCGATAAGAAGCGCCCGTAGTATGGACGCTATGCGGCGACATCAAGGGACTGTACTATCGCAATATGCTCGTCATGTGGCTACTGGATGCCAAATGAGGACCGGTTCCTGCCTTCATCTCGGTGTGAGAAGGCACGAAGCTCGTGCTTAATGTGTCAAGCCCCTGTCAAGGTTGTGATGACTCTTCAGAGCTTGTCGACAGTACAGTACCTGGCTCCGCGTCGCCTTACCGCGGCGCTATGCGCATGGGACACTTGTCAACGTGAGGCCACTGCTTTCGCGCTGATCAAGAGCTTCGTTGGCGGATTCAAGTTCACCTCGTTGATGGTCTCAGCGCCAGACAAGCGTCATCCACATGATGATCGCTTGAGTGCCTCGTCCGTAGAGGCTCGATGACATGATGCCTCAAGCATTGCTTGTCATGGACTTCCGCCGTTGAGTATGAGACGGCCGTCCTTGTTGTTGTGTGGCAGTCACCACGTTGAACCAGAAGAAGACTGTGCCTCACCTGAGCTTCCTTTAAGGAGCTTCCCGCAAGCCGCTTTTCGCCTTTGTCGTCTGTCATTGGTACTCTCATTCTCGGATTTACCATTTTCCAAGCACTTCCTCCTCAAGCACCATGTTCAAGTCGATCGCCATCGCTGCCTGCGCCGTCGCCGCCGTCTCGGCCTACTCGACCCAGCTGTGTGACACCACCGAGTTCCTCAAGCTCGCCCCACTTCTCTCGGACTCGAACTCCGTGAACAACATCCAGGCTTGCCAGGACGCTTCGGGCTGGCAGTTCATCCCTCCAGTCGCTGAGCCAACACTTGATCAGGAGAAGGTCATGTGCAAGACTGACGCTTGTGTCAACCTCCTCTTCGCTGTGTCGGCCGTCAACCCAACGGACTGCTTCCTGTCGCTCACCAACGACCCTAACTCGGGTGTCAACGTGTACAAGCTCGTCACCGAGTTCCCAAACGTCTGCGCGAGCGCTTAAATGTTCGCCAGCGCCATGGGCTAGCAATCAAAACACGCTGAGTTTAATTACTCTCTTAGCCGCGTTGCCCCAAGTACATTGTGACGTAATAATGAATCTCATTTTTCAAAACGCGATTGTGTTCTTCTGAATGATTGTTAAGGCTCTACAGTGTAGTAGTATTTTGAACGGAGCAAATGAAGTGCACATAGTTAGAGAACTTCCAGAGGCGTGCATGCTGATCATGGTGAGGACAACGCGACACTGCGTATACAGTGCAGTTGCAGTTGTGAATACTACACTGTAGACCCGAGAAGCTCTGAACGCAGATTCTAATCAGAGATCTTCAGTGATGCTGAGGGACTGTAACAGATCGGTCCTACACTACACTGTACTACATACAGGACGTCGGATCTCGGCGTTTGAATATTCCCTTGCCGTGTTCAGGAGGCACTCTCACCGTCGTTCTTGGGCGCACCCTCTGGTTCTGGTTGATCGCTGCGGTTGCTTTGGCCTTCATTCATCCGCCAGCATTCCGTAGATTATGATGTTGCCAACATTGTTGGGCTCGATTCGATGATAATGAAGCGCATTCTGGCAGGCGTTGCACTCTGTATCCCGATGACACGTCGCGATGAGCTGATGCCCCATGGCTACACTAAAGCAGGTTCGCACCTTAAGTTCGCTGGGTGCATCCACCCATTGATCCACAACAGGGTTGTGGGTTGAAAATCCAAAAACCCAGAAGCGTTCAACCCACTGCCTCGTTAACCGTTAACCGGGCCGGTGGCAGGTCTCATTTTGTACGGGTGGGTGAACCCATTTGCTTGATGGGTCGTGTACTGATATAGGTGTTCCGCTCGGGTTCCCCACGGTGGAGATTCCATCCCGAGCGTGAGTGATGGACGGTGTGTATCGTCGGCATCGATCCTGTCTGCTTTCTCGTCCTCCGCGACACACCTCTCGATCAATCGATGCTTCTCGATTGATGGCGCGGTGACTGCTCCACCAAAAGAGACCGCATGCCTAACAGTCGGAGGTGCTTTTAAGCGCGTGCTTCATGTGGTCCACTTCATTCTCTCGCAAGCGCTCTGGGTTTCCACCAATCCGTTTCTTCCCCTATCCCTCCCTTAGTTTTACCAGCATAGAATTAGCTCTAATTCCTCGGTCTGCACTGGGGGGAGTCGCTGCCGCCGCCTCCCTCTCTCGCCTTCCGCCCGAGTCGACGGCAGGAAGCGACCAGCCGACAGCCCACGGGAGCGACACCATGAGCGCGTCGCCTGCGCCCAAGAGCACCAAGCAGAAGCAGTTCTGGTCGCCGTCCGAAGTGGCAGAGCTCACGGCCGCAGCGGTGGCCGCGTTGCCGGCGTCCATCTCGCAAGCCGCCAGTATGGCCGCCAAGAAGAGCTTGACGGCGTCCACGGCTGCGAGTATCAACGTCAATAGCACGACGCACCGCAAGGAGAACGGCGATATTGTGCATCACCATCAGTCCACGCACCGTGGCAGCAATGCGACGCTCGTGACCTCGACGACGACGACTATCCACCACCACCATCATCATCACCACCACCAGGGCAAGACTGGAAGCGTGGCCATGCCACTGCCAGCGACCACGACCACGACGACAGTGGCGTCCATGGGTCACCACCATCACCATCACCATGCACCGGCGCTTGTCGCCCCGCCGCTTGATCCGGCCGGTGCCAGCATTGTCGCGTCTGCGAGCTTCCAGGGAGACCTCCAGAAGATCGATCTAGGACTCAACTCGGAGGACGCGGATGTGCAGCTCGAAGCTGCCAAGAAGCTGCGTGTGCTGCTTTCTTCGGAGCGTGATCTGCTGATCCGTCAGGTAGGCTGATGCAGGAGGTGGAACCTGAGGTCGTTGTTTAACAGGAAGTGTCGATAGATGTTGGAGAAGAATTGGACTCCACGTCTGATCAAGTGGCTGCGACTGCGTGACCGTCCGACACTCCAGGTGGAGGCACTGTGGGCACTCACCAACATTGCCGCTGGTGCGACCGACAATACGTCGGTGCTGCTACAGAATGGTGTGATTCCGACCCTGGTGTCGCTGCTGGACTCGTCGAATGAAGAGGTACATCATTGTGTTTAGTGTATGCTATGCTGCGATAGAAAAGCTGATTAGAGCTTGCACGGCAGGTGCTTGAGCAAGCAGTATGGGTTCTCGGCAACCTCGCGGGTGAAGGCTCGGCGACTCGTGACCTTGTGCTGAACGCTGGTGCCCTCATCCCGCTTGTGAATCAGCTCAAGAAGACCCCGTGGGATCGTCTCTCGTTGCTGCGTATTCTCACGTGGACGCTGAGTAACCTGTGCGATGGTCAGCCACGTCCTGTGTTTGACATCACGATTATCCTGCCTTATCTCGCAAAGGTACGCAGCTGTATGGGTCTGTAGACTCCTTTTGGATCCCTCTCATGCTTTGATCGTCCGCCAGATGCTCTCCAGCACCGACACGGAGATTTTGAGTCACGTTTGCTGGGCGTTTTCGCATCTCTGTGATGGACCTAGCTCTCATATCCAGGCTGTAGTGGATTCGGAAGTTTGCTTCCGTCTGGTAGAACTGTTGAGTCATTCGTCGTGGCGCGTGACGAAGCCAGCTCTACGAGCAATCGGCAACATTGTGTGTGCGGAGGACGATCATGACTACACGCAGCACATCATCGAGTGCGGCGCTGTACCATCATTGCGGAGATTGATCGCGCACTCCAACCGCGAAATCCAGAAGGAAGCTTGTTGGACCTTATCGAACATTGCTGCCGGCACGGTCGACCAGATCCAGCATGTGCTGGATTCGGGGTGCATCCCATCGCTTATGGGCCTCGCATCATCGGATACGACGGACGCTGAGGTCAAGAGTGAGGCTTGCTGGGTGGTTCTCAATGCGACGTCGTGTGGCTCCGACAGTCAGATCGAGTACTTGGTCAACGAAGGCTGTATCCAGATATTAGGAAACCTGCTAGAAGAGACGAGCATGGTGATGATGGCGCTGGAAGGACTAGAGAGGATCCTACAAGTCGGTGAGATGGAAGCAAAACGGACAGATTCGCCCAACCCCTATGCACGGCTCATGGCATCGGCAAATATAGAGACGTTGGTATCGCACAAGTCGGCAACGGTGGCGAAGCGGGCATCGCGCATATGGCAACAACACTTCGTAACCTGTGCGATTTGTCTTGGTCCGTTCTCGAAGCACTCGAACGACACGTTCTTTTGTGATGAGTGCAAGTGTAATGTCTGCAAGAATTGTGACTGCACGGTTTTCCACCTGAAGTATCAAGAGAGTCTGTGGATGGAGGAGACAGAGAAGGAAACAAACGAAAAGCAGGCGAAGCAAGCATCAAAGCGTAACAAGCGTCAAAAGAAGCGACAGCGAACGAAGGAGCGAAAGGCTGCTCAAAAGGGCCAGGGCGTGCAACAGCAGCAGAAGTCGTCATCTTCCAACGGCAACAACAACCGTAGCAAGGCGAGACAGGGAAAGAAGGGTAGCAACACGAACTCGTCTTCGTCCGATGACGATGATTGCAGTGAAAAAGCGAGAAGCGAGCGACTGCGATCACGGGATGACGAAAACGAGTCGGACGAGTCGGATGAAGATGAGGAGAGTGTAGAGAGTCCCAGCATGAACCCGGCAGATCCTGAGCATCTCGGCCTCGATGCCCTGGACGAGATGGTGAGCTCGAACGATAAACTCGTGTCGTACCTGCTCGAAACAGGCTCCATCATGGCTCTCGCTGAGCGTCTCGATCTCGAGGATGACAGCTTGTGGACGGTCGCTGAGAAGGACCGTACCGCAATCCATGCTTAAGATGTTACACTTCCGCTCGTCGCCAGTCAAGCAACACGCAGGTCAGCGGCATGTGAACGTGTTGCTAGCTTGTCTCGATGAGCTCCATGCGCACAAGCCCTCGGACGGCACCTCGATGTGACAAGGTCTATTTTTCATATATGAAGGGATGAGAAGCAGTGGATAACAGTGCGGAAAAATACGATCTACGGAGTGAGAAGGACATTCGGTTTGTTTGCTTTGAGTAGGACGTCGTGGGGGTGTCGTGCCAGTCGTACACGTTGAAGTACTAGTGTGATGATGGAACAGGGTACTTATGGGATACGCAGGGCGAAATAGTCAACAAAATAGGCTCTACTTCCCCCTTATCCTTGATGACGCCCCAGTCGAGAGGGCAGAGATGACCGCATGTGAAGAGACAGAGGAAGACACGACCGGGTTGGAAGTACCAGACGCGGGCGCGGTGCGGCTTGTTGAAACTCAAAAGCGCATCGCACGGCGCGCATTTTCCTGTTCTTCTTCTTCGCTTTCGCTTAACCCGCCATACTTTCTACTGTCACAGCGCCACTCGGGGACTCAACTGGGTGTGTGCAAGACTTGGGACTTGGTCGCCGCGACCGATTTACTCGGTCTTCTTGCGGTACTGGCAGCCGTCCGTGAGGCGGGCCTTACCACCCGTTGGCTGGCAGAGCATGACCGAGCACGAGCCGCAGAGCACGACGGTCTGAGCGTGGCTGAAGACCGTGGTGATGTTGAAGCAGCCTGGGCACTTCACGTCCATGAAGTACGAGTTTGGCGACTGTACCAGACGCTTGAGCTTGTGCTGCTTGGCCTCCTCCGAGGCGGATGGGTGAAGAAGGTCACGTGGCTAGTGAGCAACACACAGTCAGATATTCGCTCTAAGCATCCTCAATTGAAGGGTTCATGGCGCGCGACACTGGCGCTTAGGAAGATACGTGGAATGGGGAGAAAGCGCGATCCACTTGCCCTGTTATTTGCCGAAGGAAGAGGAGACTGACTGTCAATGGGGATGCTGTCGATCACGGGTCGTCCTTGTCGTTCGACGACTACTTTACGCGATGGTATAGAGGAAGCCGTTTATCCACCTCGAGCAGCTCTCTATCCACACGAATGCCTCGCTCGCGTATGAATGCAAGGCACTAATGACTGCCCAGAAGCTGTCCACGACATGACATGGGTTCGAGTCCCGCCGCCAAGCGACGCCCTAACTCGCTCGTTTCTCGGTCCCCACTGGGTCGTTTCCGGTCGTTCCTTCGCGATTCAACGCGCCATTTTCTCGCGCTCCTCTCATTCCGCACATCCTCCCGCTACACCCGCTGCGTCGCGCGCGCACTCGCCCGCCACGTCGACGTACCATGGTTCTGTTTAGCGATTCCGAGATCCACAGGAAGAAGTCGAGTGATTTTCGTTCCAGCCAGCAGCTCCCGCAAAGTCCGCTTTCCGCTTGTATTGAATGGTGGAGGAACCCCCGAGGGCCCGAACCGGGCCCCACACCACTGAACCGAGCAAGGACCCGTCCCACAACCCTACCCGTTTCGTCTCTTGTGACCACCGCACTGGAGTGACATAGTATGGACCACGTTAAGTGCGGGCTGCGAACTTAGTGTTAGTTACGAAGGTTGCCGCCACTCACGAAACGCAGCAGCGAATATGCGCCTCCGCCTCGGATACGTTTATGATGATGACGACGAGTACGACGCTCCAGGCGCATACGAGCCGGTATCGAATGGTGCATCAGATGCGCTAGATCACGTGGATCCGTTTGGTGCGCGGGATGCCGCGCGAGTGAAGCCACGACTGAGAGCACCGAGCGACGACGATACGAATGACTCGAGTGATTTCGAAGGCGATTTTGAGAGCGACCATGGCGCACAGGACGGTGTCTTCGGGTTGTTCGAACCTGCAGAAGCGGTTCCAACGCTGTCTGCGGTGTCGAGACAAGGTGGGGTGTCCGTAGTGTGATGGTGGAACGCAGAGACTGACATCTAAGGCGGAATGCATGGGCAGATCTGCTGCGTCGTGTTGAACGCTCCTGCGAGAAGCGCGCATTGAACGCCGTGAGCTCGAGCATGGCGTATTTATCGCTGTGTGATACACTGAAGCACACACGTTCAGACGCCGAGCGGCAGTTGGATGCACAACGCGAGGACCTTGTTGACAGTTCGCTCAGCTCCGCCTTTCGTCGAGTGAGTGACTTCCGCGCCATAGCACTACGTCCACCCGCTAATGTGCCGCTTTCGCGTTTAGCATATCGAACTGGAAGCTCGGTCGAAGAGAGAGCTGGAGCAGGTGCGGATGTGCTGAGGAGTGCAATTGTGGAGTTTGGATTGCTCAATGAGATGACCTATTGTAGCTTCACCAACGGGAACGCACCGCATTCGAGCAGGTCGAGAAAGCACTCGCCCAATATCAGAAAGAACAAGAGGAAATGACGCGAGCAGAACAGGAAGAGATTGAGCGACAGGAGAAAGCATTGCGACAGCAGGAGGAGGCTCGTCGTCAACAGCAGGCAAGTTACTTTGGCACACAGTTGTTGTTATTTGGTATACTGACACTGCTTCTGTAGAAGCTGATGGAAGAAAAGGCAAATGCTGAGGCGGCTCAGCGAAAGGCAAAGAAGGAAGATGAGAAGAAGAGAAAGGAGGAGGCAGACAAGGCCGCAGCGGAGGAAGCTGAAAAGAAAAAAGCTGAAGAAGAGCAAAAGAAAAAGCAGAACGACGCTAAGGAAGCGGCACAGAAGCTATCGAAAGAGTACATCGACGCTGCTGAAGAGCGACGCCGTCGCTTGGATGACATCCAGGCTATCGCACGTGAGATCAGCGATAGCCCTGATCCGGCAATCAAGAATCTGCGTATCGATATCAAACGCCAGGTACGTGTGACCGAAGCCATTAAAGTTCCCGTATAGCTCACTTACACTGGATCTATGCTTAGGCTGGCGCATGCAATCAAATCACTGCCGCCCCTTCAGCCATCCGAAATGTTGTGGACAAGATCCATGCGTTGCTTCAGGTACGAACAGGAGCTCACTTCATACTGAGCGTGGTGTCCACACTCAAATCCACTTTTTGTGCCTCAGACAGCCAAGAACTACAATGAGAAAGTGTTCAAGTATGCATTGGATCTCATTGCGAACAACCTGACGAAGCAGGCTCGAGTCATTCTTGAGTACAAGTACGTGAGCATACTCAGCAAAGTGGCCAACTTGTGGATTCTGATGATAATATTTTGTGTCTATCTTGGCAATAGGGCGTGCTACCCGCTTGCGCATGTTATCATGATGTCGTGCGTCCGAACACCTGAGCTCACCGATGTGATACTGGCCTACTTCAACAAGATGTGTATTTACACCATCCCTCAGTTTTTGAAGAAAACGCAATCGCAGTCCGTGAAGGAGTACAAGATGGCAATCGGCTTCGAAGAAGCAATCGACAAGGAAGCAGCAAGCGATGATGGTCTGGAACACGTGACTGTTTTCACGAAGCGTATGACTATGGTGTCGGCCGTGCTCGCTGCAACCATGCAAACTAGTCCATGGGACGGTAGTCCACAACCACCAGGACTCGGCATCGGTGACTGTTGGACATGGCTTGCTCGCATTTCAAACGACGAAGCTGATCTTCTTACCGGCTCACTCTTGCTCACGATCCTTGAAGTTGCTGGCTTTGAGCTCTCACGCACGTACAAGAAGCAGTTCCACAAGCTACTGGTGCTCATTGCTCGGCAGATCGGCCCTCGTCTCAGCAAGAATGCTCGTGCCGGCGCTGCGAACGCAGCTGGACAACTGGAGATGTTCATCACCGAATACGAACAGGACGGATGCCACATTGCAGAGCCTGCAGCACGCAAGTTGGAAGAGACGAAGGTGTCTGCTGACGATGAGAACAAGACGGAGAACGACAGTGGTGGCTACGGCGGTGGCTACGGTGGTGGCCGAGGTAACTACGGTGGAGGAGGCCGTGGTGGTCGTGGCGGTGGACGCGGACGAGGACGAGGACGCTACTAGACAAGCACTAGTTCTACGTATCGCGAGATTAAGTAAAGTATCATCAAAGAAACATGGCGTTATATTCACCACAGACAACGCATGAGGTGAGGGGCTACAGCATCAGCTTCTAACAGCAATAGGAAATGCTTACTTGCGAGCACCAAGCGTTGGCATGACAGTGCCGTACTGGGTCTTCTCGTTGTACTCCCACTGGGCCGTAATGGTCTTGATTTGAGTGTAGAAGTTGAGGCCCGACTTGCCGTAGAAGTTGATGTCACCACGGATCGAGCCACGCGAACCCGTGAACGAGAAGAATGGGAGAGGCACTGGGATTGGCACGTTGATGCCCACCTGACCGACATCGATCTCATGCTGGAACTTGCGAGCAGCAGCGCCCGACGACGTGAAGATGGAAGTGCCGTTGCCATATGGGTTGCGGTTGATGAGCTCAATGGCTTCGTCAAGAGTGTCCACCGACGTGCAGACGAGCACAGGGCCGAAGAGCTCCTCAATGTACGCGATGTTGTCCGTGCTCACGTTGTTGAGGATGGTTGGGCCGACGAAGTTGCCGTTCGGGTACTTCGGCACCTTCACACCACGGCCGTCGAGCAGCAGCTCAGCACCCTGGTCAACACCAGCCTGAACGAGGCGCTCGACACGCTCCTTGGCCTCCACCGTAATGAGCGGACCAACATCCGTGCCTGGCTCCATGCCACCGTTCACTTTGAACTGCTTCGCCTTCTCGACGATGTCATGCACCCACTCCTTCGTCTTGCCCACAAATACCACAACCGACAGAGCCATGCAGCGCTGACCAGCAGCACCGAAAGCAGCGCCAGCGAGCGCGTTCACAGCGTGTTCCTTGTCACAGTCTGGCATGATGACGGCGTGGTTCTTGGCGCCAAGGTTCGACTGGACACGCTTGCCGTTGGCACTGCCACGAGCGTGAATGTACTCACCAGCCTGGTTACCACCGACGAACGAGATGGCCTTGATCTCTGGGGCATCACAGATGTAGTTGACGGCATCGTGCGCGCCGTGGATGATGTTGAGCACACCGTCTGGGAGACCGGCCTCCTTGGCAAGGCGCGCGAGGATCATGGCGGCACCTGGGTCCTTCTCCGATGGCTTGAGCACGTACGTGTTACCAGCGACGATACCCATCGGGAACATCCAGAGCGGGATCATAGCGGGGAAGTTGAACGGGCAGATACCAGCGCAGACACCGAGCGGCTGCTTGTACGAGTACGTGTCGAGCGATGACGCGAGGTTCTCGAGCGTCTCACCCATCATGAGCGTACCGGCCGAGCAGGCGTGCTCCACGACTTCAAGGCCACGGAAGACGTCGCCCTTGGCGTCAGCCAGGGTCTTCCCCTGCTCGAGTGTGATGCTCTCAGCCAGCTCGTCCATGTGGTCGCGGATAAGCTGCTGCAGCTTGAGCATGACACGCACGCGGTGCTGCACGCCGACGTTCTTCCAGCTCTTGTACGCCTCCGCGGCCACGGCCGTGGCGTGACGCATCTCCTCCGGCGTCGACTGCGGCACCTTGTGGATGACTTCATTCGTGGCGGGGTTCTTGAGGTCGATCCACTTGTCGGTCTTCGAGTGCACAAACTCGCCATTGATGAAGAGCGGCACACGTTCAGCCGAGGCGGAGAAGGCACGCGCGTGGACGGCGAGGGCACGACGAGGAACGGAGGACGTGCGACGGAAGAGCATGGTGATGGAGGACGGCGGAAGCGGAAGTGATGGCGGAGGTGGTGACCCGAATGAGCGGCGTCGGCGACGTGGGAGGCGAGCGGCCCAGCTTCAACAGGAGGTTCAAGGTGCGTCGAATGACATGGCGCCACTAGAAGGAGGGAAGACGCACAGAGATAGTGCGAACACGAGAGAAACGGAAGGTTGTTAAAGACGGGGTTTAGACGGCGGCTTCGATGCTTCGGCTAAGTGCGATGACGCATCGAATCATGGATTCACTAGGGCCGTGTCTGAGTCAGTGGGGAATCGGAATTGAATGAAGGTCTGCAGTACAACTTTCCATGAAAAACGCTTTTTATCGGTCGCTCATGTGGAGTGGAACTGAGGTTGAGAGATTAGTACCCCCTGCGTTGGGAGAGATGGGGTACAATAAAGCGTGGTCAGTTGTAGCAACAACCAACGGAAGGTTCGATTGGCATCTCGAGAATGATGCTCGTGCGGGGATCGCGGCGGGCGCTGGCGACTGCGCTTGCCACTCCGCAGCGATGGAGACGTGTGGCCCAGTCATCAGAGTCGCTGGTGTCTCGTGCAGTGGTATCTGCGTCGTTGCCCAACAACGCGGTGCACTCGGCGCATCGTCAATGGTTCTGCTCCAGCAGCTCTGGTGGTCAGGAGCCACCGGTGCAGACTGCTTCAGAAGGCGAAATGGAGCGCATCGTTGTACCAAAGAACGAGAAGGACGCTCTGTTCCTGAAAGCTCTTCGCCATTTCTATGAGCTCCATGGACACTTCTTCGTGCCAACGGACTTCGTCGTGCCGAAGCCAAGTGAGGAAGACAGCTCCGAAGCGTGGCCAGAGGAGCTCTGGGGGGTGCCACTGGGCCAACGGCTGCGCAACTTTGCACGAGGCATCTCCAATGAATACAAGCGCTCTATGCTTAAGAGCGTTGGGTTCCCGTATGATGACTGGAAGACGTACGTGTGGGAAGAGCAGTTGCTGCCATCGCTGCGCGTGTTCAAGCAAATGGAAGGCCATACGTTCGTGCGCTTTCCGTTTGTCGTGCCAGAGAATGATGATCGCTTCCCGCGCTGTGCCTGGGGCTTCAAGCTTGGCTTCGCGGTGGCTCTACTCCGTCAACAGCGCGACACGCTACCACAAGATCAGGTCGACAAGCTCAACGAGATCCCGTTCATTTGGACTGAGACCCACTTCAAGCTCAAGGTCATGTTGCTTCCTGCACTCAAGCGCTTCAGTGAGATCTTTGGCCACGCCGAGGTTCCTGCCAAGTTTGTTATCGGTGATGACGCCGATGAGGAGCTATGGGGCTCGAACTTGCGGGAAACGAAGCTCGGATATTTGTATGGGTGCCTCAAGTCAGGTGTCTTTGATGAGGAGACCGTTGCCACCTGCTCAGAGGACTTCGAGGCAGTTGGTGCATTTGACACAGACGGCCCCGAACGAGCGTGGACGAACGTAGTCTTTCCCGCACTTGAAACTTACACCCAAATCCATGGCCACACGGATATTCCTGTTGATTTTATTGTCCCGTCCGACTTGTCATGGCCTCAGCAAAGTTGGGGATACAGACTTGGGTACGTTGTGAAGTGCATTTTGAAGGAAGGTGTCTTCGCTGATCAGGTCACCGCCAATAAAGCGGAGCTACGAAAGCTCGGCTACCGTTGGGACGTGCTTTTCGGACGTTGGGCTCGCCAGCTGCTTCCAGGACTTCGATGCTACTTTGAAACGTATGGTCACTGTGATGTTCCAGCGACTTTTGTCGTGCCGAATGACGACCCTTGGCCAGTAGACGCTCGCAAGTATAACCTTGGACGCCAGCTACAGCTTCTTCGCAAGTTTGGTCGTGATTCACCTGAGGTCACAGACGCAATCGAAGAATTGGATGCGCTTGGTTTCAAGTTTAACGTGATGGAAAGCGACTTCAACGAGAAGATATTACCAGCGCTTCAAACCTACGCCTCCAAGTTCGGTCACTGCGACGTTCCGCATGGTTTC
>KE464200.1:0-19567 GCA_000387445.2 Pythium aphanidermatum DAOM BR444 | reverse complement strand
TTGTACCGACCTGAACCTTTGGTTCAAACCAAGTGATCTTGAGGACTGTGTCACTCGTATGGTTCTTCACACTGGAGCAAGAAAACCTTTGGGATGCTTGAAGATCCCAATCAAGACAGTGTCTCCTCATCGTGTGATGGATGTGTGGTACCCACTTGCCCCAGAAAATGAAATGACCCAGAAAGCGAAGTTAGGTCAAATTAGAGTGATACTGCGCCTGGAGAGGATTGATACTGTTGTTCGCAGCACGAAAGTACCTGCCATTCTGATGGATGACATCAAGGAAGCCGCCGCAGCTCTATCGTCGGACACGGCGTTCGTTAAAGCAACGAAGATGGCCACCAAGGCGAGTAATCCCATCAAAGTGATGGTCAACGATGCGGTGAATCGTTTGACTCGCCGGGCGGCCTCACCGACGAATGCAAATGTCTTCCTTGTGTCCCGTGAACGGTCATTCTTGACCGTCCGCATTTTGGAAGGTCGTAAACTGATAACAGCGGACTTCTTGACGAGTGACCCATTTGTCAAGATCGTTTTGATTCGAGAGAAAGATGACAAAGAGGTCTACACGAAACAGAAAACCAAGTATCAGAAGAGCACATTGAATCCGAAGTGGCAGAACGAGTCATTCGAGCTAGGCAAAAGCGAAGAGACAATGCTCAGTGACAAGAAGGCATTGATACTGCGTGTTATGGATCACGATGATACGTCTGCTGACGATCCTATGGGATACGTCAAGATCGAGTTTCAACGAGACAAGTCAGGAGCCATTGATGGCTTGAACCTTGTGCACGGCGACGAGAAAGGGGAGCCAGTTGTCCGAGCCCTTCAACTTGACGAGAAAGGAAGTGTGGAAGTCGACGAAAAACTGCTTGCAGACGAAAAAGAGGGAATGAAGAAAACAGCGTGTGCTAGCCGGAATAATGCCGCCGTTGATGGTAGACTGGGCAAACTTCGCTTTGTAGTCGAGCTGAAGAAAAACGAGAACTTCGTGGATCCGAACAACCTCAGTGCTGCCCAAGTCGTCTCGCTTGTGCGTGGACTGGAGACAAAATTCTCACTGGAGATGTCGATATCTCGTATCGACGTCCACAAGAAGGGAGCAGGTGCGACGGGACCAAGCTCGGATGATTGGAAACAGTTCTCTTGTATTTTCATTCCCAAAGGCGAAGGAGGACAGCGTATTCACTATGACACCCACAGTGAAGACCTTGGGAGCGGAAACACAGCTAAGCTCAGCGATTTATTGCCTTCAACTTCGGCGTCTCACCATGGCGTTGTCACAAAGATCTTGGGTCGAACGTACGATGTAGCTCGGGTCGCTTACTTTGATGTTGAGTTTCGACATACCACCTCCGGTCGTGTATTCAGTGGGCGATTTGGAGACAGAATCTCGCTCAAGTGTCCGCGCTCCTACGCTTCAGGCTTGAATGAGAAAATCATTCTCCATGACAAAGAGTCCAAGGACGTTGAACTTCATGTTCAACTCGATGCGCAAGTTGTTGCAATTCATCGAGCGCAACGTTTGAAACGACTTCTTGCCGATACGTTCCGTATTATAAACGTAGAATTCGACTTGCGACGTATCAACGACGAAGAGCCTCAAGCTGACAGCACCAGCATTGTACAGCGATTTTTGTGGGAGGTATGCAAGGCACATGTTTATCGAGGAAGAAGCACAACTCAAGAATTGCTTGGTCAAGTTCATCGGATGTGCCACTCAAAAAGGCTACATTGGAAGTATACCCCTCAGTTACTAGGCTTAGTCATGGAGCACATATTCCTTTTTGGAGACAAGGACCGACTCTCTTACGACGATGCGGCTGCACTGGATTCAATTCTGTCTCGATGGTCGCTCGTCTTGCAGCATCTTGAAGAGGCCAAGTCTCAATTAGCTGGTCACCTACATGGTAAAGAGACCCCTCGGCTCATTCATGCACTAATGAGCGAGTGCAACTGGACAGGATTCGAGTTTGCCTCCCTCCCGAAAGGCTCTTTACAAAATTCTGCAAGCTCAGAGTCATCTGTCGAGAGTGTTTTGCGTCCAGGAACTACAATTCATGCTCTCCTTCCTGCTCGTATCCACGCCGGAGTAGCCGTTGATGTGAAGTTAGCGAATGGAATCTACGTTGCGGGGACTGTTGTTGCTGAGCGTGCACATAACAGTTTCGACATTGCTTTTTGTACTAGCGCAAAGGCGCATGAAGAAGACGATGGATACTTCTCAGACGAAGACGAGCTTCCGCCGTTGAACGTTGGCGACACGGTCTCACTCTGTATGGTGGCTTATTGTCACTCCGAGCAGCAAACAACGAACAACTCGCCAGGTCGCACGGGGCGGATCAAGGGGATCGATGAGGTCACGCATCCACGTGAGCCGTATCTCGTAGAGTTCGATGACGGGGACGAGCCTCTTCAACAACAGATGCCTCGCGTTTGGTTGGATTCGATTTTTTTCGGCGTAGTCGGCGAAGACATTAGTGTCCAACTCGTTAGGGATGACTACGTCAGAGTTTTTCAAGCAGACACAGAGATGTCCACGCGTCCAGCAAGGATCTTAAAGAACCATCGAAATGGAAAATATGATATCGAGTATCTTGATGACGCAAGAACTGAACGAACTGTTCCACGTGCGCAACTGCAGCCGACCTCGGAGAAAGTCATAATGGACGGCGAGATCACAGAAATGTACTTGAGCGCGACAACCAGCGAAGGAGAAACTCAATCAACTAAAGTACTTTATGATGTTACCCTGAAAAACGGAGACTTCGTCCGTCGTCTCAGCAGGGATCAGCTTCGAATCCACGATGAGCTCTTCCCGTCTGATAAGTGCATGCTGGCTTCCGTCTTCTGCACGGATTTGAAGATTCATGATGAAGGAGAAAAAAAGTCGACAATTGCGGACCATGTTTCGGAGCTGTACGCTCACGACCAGTTAGTAAAGGTATTCGTCATGATGCCGACAGTTCCGGAAAACGTATTCCTTCGCCACGGAGTGACAAACAAGATTCTTCAGTCGCAGCTTAAGGAGCGCGATAGCGCTAAGCCTCGATTCGTGGAGCAGTGCCACGGCTATTCGAAGAAGTTCACAGACATGGAGCAAAAGCAGCTGGCGAAGATCGTGGTGACGTCGGCCGTCATCGAAGGGGACACCTCAGCATTGAATGACACCTCAGCATTCGACATTAAGAGGTGCATCTGTCTGTTTCTTGCGCCTGAGGCCCGAGTGTCATTACATGGTACGCTTCGCATTGCGCCTGACGCTAATCCGTCTTCGCATACACTCTTCAATGACCTGCTGCAGATAGCAAAGAACGGGCGAGAGTTGTTCTCTCTCTTGAAACAGCCTTTGAGGGCAGCATCCAGTGAGCATATGCCACTGAATCGCAAGGAACGGGTGATTTTCATGAAGGGTGTCAAGGTCGTTGACCGTCATCACATTGATGTGCAATTTGAGATTGGTGTGCCGCACAACAACCGTGGTAGCTTGAATCATGCCATCGGAATTGCACAAGGTGATGCAAAGCGTATTCTTGAAAGACTCAAAAAGTTCAAGTACCTCGTTGGATTGGGAGCTGAATCCTCATTTGACGACACCTACTGGATTTTGGACAATAGCAAAAACCCGTCTGCTTTGCCTCAAGCACCTCCAAGTTTAGTTGTATATTTCCTAGATGCCGTGGGTCGTAGCCACTCAGAGCCTAGTCTTTCGGTTGACCTCTTGCCACTAGATGACCAGCGTCTGAGCGTTGTAGATGTGAGCGGCAAGTCATGGGAAATCTGCCTTCCCATGGATCGAATCTTGGTTGAGGCACAGTTGCGTCGACACCTGGTTCCGCACTGTGAAGCTGTTGTGAAAGAGGAGGTCGATTCCATGGAGATGAATGTGAAGCCACTTCCTCTGCCCTCGCAAACCAGCCGACGCCGACGTGACAGTCAGCTTCTCTCTCGACCAACCGAGTCTCTGAAGAGGAAGAAGCGAGGGAACGAAGAACGCACGTTCCGAGTTAGGTTCAACGATGGGAAGGAAGCAGACGTAATCGAACACGACATCAAGGCTGATACGCTGCGGGTACAAGTGCTAGAAGCAAGCGAGCTTATGCTGAAAGAGAAAATGGGAACAGGGGGTATTCAAGTCGAGATTATTCTCCGATCAAGTGACTACCTTCCACATGCGGAAGGTGATCAAGCCTTGAGGACACCTTTCGGCGTCATCTTGTCTGAGAAAGGAGACATTTGCAAGGATATGAATGGAAACCAATACCCACAATGCTCCACGCAGCGGCTAACAAACGGGGATGCCACTTCATGGGTGCCAGCTGACCACGGAGGACCAATCACGTTTGGCCATCCAGGTATTGACGTGGAGAGAGTGTCCGGCCTCACTGTTCGGTTGCTCGTCAAAGACACCAAGAAGCTCATCGGTACGACCTTCATCCCACTGTCTGCTGTTCCAGTGGTAAGGAATAGCGATGATGATCCGTTATTAGAAGTCGACTACGACGAGAGCAAGGAGAGGTCCCCAGCTGCCGATAGCTCCAAGTTGTCGAAGAAGATAGCTATGTCAATGCTAACGTCGAGCCGCCGTCTACGTGCAAAGACACCCCAGCTCGAGACTGAAGCGCAGACGTTTAGCTTGTACTTGAATGATGGTCACCACACGAATGTTGTTGGGAAGATTAGGCTTCAACTGGAACGATCTCATTGCATTGATCCGGGCGACAAGGTCTTGGTACGACGTCTGCAGACGGATGAAGACTCGTGGCTAATCTCACAATATGAGCTTCTCGCTCTCACACTGAAGCAGCACAACAACCAACTTACGCGAGGCTTGCTCGCAACGAGTAACATCGTTCCACACGGGGGATCTCAAATGTTGCAAGACGCTATCGAGCAGGAGTTGCAGCTGCAAAAGATCGTGAACGTCATGCTCATTGCTCACGCAATGGAGCTCATTTACGCTAGTAGACGAGAAGGAAGCCCTCCACTTACGCTGACTTACAAGGATGACAGCAGTCATTTGGCTTCGACGAGTATGTTGGAGCATGTCAAGTATGCCATGGCTCAAACTAAGTGGTTTATTGAAGACACCGCGGCAGAATTTGGGGTTCGTACCACCGGGCGACGATTGCCATGGTCATCAGACCCGACAGAGAGTGACATGATTCCCAGAAGTGGCCAACAGATCGTTATCATGCGACCAAATATCAATAACGCGGCGACTCGTGTTCGCCGGACGATGCTTAAGCTGTATGAGAAATATCGCAACCACCTGATACCAACGTTGCAGCGTCTCTACGAGTTCGACGCCATGGGCGACAAAATTTCCTCCAACTTGGATGAAGGGGAGCAGTTGTTGGCATTCTTTGAAGAGGAGGTAGAAGACTTGGACGAAGACGATCAAACGGTTTACCGACGAGTATATCGACGCATTCGGCTCATCAAAATCGCTCAGGTATTGCGCGATATCATGCATACCATGCTGATGGTGACTATCATGAATCACGATCAGAACATGGGTGACGAGGCGATTGGCATCGCATACATCCCACTGATTGATCTACTCGACCGACTGGAACACGATAATTTCTACGACTTGATAAAAAAAAAGAAACGAATTGCTCCAACTTCGACCAGACCTGGAAGTCCAAGCTCACAGTATCCTACGAGTGTGTTGCATGATTTTGGCACGACAACCCATGGCAAAGTACATCTGCGGATCCAGTTAACGTACTCGGAGAGTTCTTTACTTGAGCAAGCGACTCATGTGTATCGTTTTCTCAAGGACAAATACATCGCTCAGTACGAGACAGCTCGCCGCCGTATCAATGCCGCAGTTGTACCTGCCCAGCGTCGACGCTGGATGACAATCAAGGGATATCTGGATGAATTGAAGGCTCAGTCAACATCCAAACTTCACTGGCAGCGAACGCCAGTTTTGCTGAATCTCGTCTGGGATATCTTCGCTACACCAGAAACGCCGGGGCACAAGCAGCTCGATATTGACGAGGAGAAACACCTAGAAGGTCTAACCGAGAGAGCGAATGAGTACAGGTCGGCGGTCGCACTAGTACACAAGCGTTGGGCTAATGTGCAGCCTCTACTCGAAGAACTTCTACAAGTTCAAGCGGCGACGCAAATTCATGCGCAGCGGACACCAGAGCTGCTTGCGAAAGTTGAATCAGAGATTGAAGGACTCGATTTGGTTTTGCAAACAGCGTGGCAACAGGTTGATGCAAAGTGGAAAGATCTTTTGGGTGCCCTCGAAGAATTAGTTGGAATGAAGGAACGCAACAAGCTCCACATGGCACGTGCACCTCAACTATTAAAGAAGGTACAACAACTCTGCAGCAAAGGACTTAACCAGCGTCATGCCGAGGGTGTATCCAACGTCCAGTTCCGTTGGATGGCGATTACACAAAGAGATGGCCCGTTGAATGAGCTCCGACTTACGGAGAGGAAAGGTCTCCACTGGCGACGCACGAACGAGCTGGTGTTGCTTTTGAATGAGCAATGCGAGGGCTTTGCCGAGACTGACGCCAAAACCCTGGAGATCGTACAGAAGCGGTGGGAACAAGTTCAGGTGTGGCTTGAAGATGTCGTCCATATGCAGGAACATCACAAAATCGATTGCGAGGCCACGCCATTTATTCTAAAGAAGATGCACTTGATCGAAACAAGACAAAAAGTGAGTGATATCAAGGCGTCGCATGCAATGTCCTCACGAAAACGCACCCAGGCGGCTCCAACATCGCCACGGACAAGTACATCTCCACGACAGAGCGATCGAAGATCGTCTGATCCGCAATCTCCTCGTCCACCGACCTCTCCAACATCACAGGGTACAGATGCTTTCGCCGCAGTGATTGTTGATGTAGATCGTCTGGAAGGCTTGGCGGAATGGTATGCGATCGAAGAATCAAAACGCGAACTGGAGCGTATTCCTCGCCATCGTATCAGGATTGAATTAGATAAGAACAGCCAACTTCGATACTTCAAGGACGGTAAAGACACCCGACTACAAATCACTTTAGAAGAAATGGCACTGACTCCAGCGAACGTGCGCGCAGCGCTTGTTGACCGAGGAGTGATCCCATTGATGACGTCTCCTCAGGAGATGTCGTGTGATGCGTTGAGTTCTCCTCATGTACCTCATTCGTCAGCGGTCACAGCTCTACCGAAGGATCTGCTCGATGAAATCCGGCTTCTTGAGGCGTCAATTGAGAATATTCATTCAGGGAAGCAATCAACGGTGCCACCGTATGTGACCTGGAATCCGGAACGGGTAGCGGAGCTGTATCTAATCATTGAAAGCCTGGGAAAGAGTGACTTGCTGTGGAAGATTGATCATGCAGTCAACACAAACCATGAACTCGATGTGCCACTCGAGTATACTGCTCTTGTGCAGGAGATGAATCTTCGAAAAATCCCAACCACCGAGGTCATTGAACTCGTAGAAACGCTTTTGGTCACGATGCAAAAGGAAGAATTCGCCAAGATGGGGGTGAGTGTCCCTTCGTCCGCGACTGCTGATGATCTTCGCGAGATCATGATGCGTCACAGGGTCAGTAGCGTCCGACTGCCCAACGAGATTGGAGAGATTCAAAAACTGCTCCAAGAGCGAGGCATGGATAAGAAGGGTGAACCGGTCTTTTTTCGGGGCATGCGAATTGGGACCGAGATGTGGAACGGAGAAGATAGCAATAATGCGCCCCCAGCCTCGGTTCCAACACCGCGTGACAAAACCAGTGTTTCTACCAAAATTAATACTGGTCTGGGTCTCGTGGATTCCAAGATCGAGCAGCTGCGTAAGATGCTCCTGATGGAAGCACTACGCAAGCGCAACTCATTGATCAAGAGCTTCCCAGTGGAAAGTTCTATTTTGTCACCCGAAGAGCTCGCAGAGTGCACGGAAGTCGACATGTCGGGCGATTACATGACGCTGATCGAGCGTTTCCAACAGCAGCTCATTTACGAGTCCTACATGAAGCGACTAGCAGAGTACGCAGCTTCTGATCGATGTATGCGAGCACTGCTGCGCGTGTCACGAGATGATGTGGTGACGAAAGAGGACATTGCAAAAGCGCTTCACGGACTTGGAGGAAAGTACCGCCTCCCGTTAGAAGCGTTCACGAAGGAAGAGCTACTTGAAGCAGCAAGTCAGGGGAAAATTCGAACGCCGACAGAGCAGATGCTCGCGCGGTGCCCATTTGGCCGTAACGCAAACGCGATGGCATTCTACGCTGCGGTCAGCTACGCTGCACTGGTATTCGAAGAGGTTGTTCGATTCCACGACCGAGTTGATGGAATCTCGCATCGCGCAATTGACTCTCTTCAATACGAACCGTCAGTGACAGGTGACAGCCTGTCAGTACCAAAGAACTGCCGCCGCATGAGCTTCAAGGAATACGTAGCAGATTGGCTTCTTGGTACGGACGAGTCGATTGTGAAGATTCAACGGCGCCTGGGAGCGTACCACCGGCAGCGATTGCAATGGGCCAGTGCCGCGTTCACTTTGCGTAACCGGTGGTATCACCGTGGTTTTGGGTGGTGCGATGATAGCAACAAATGCGCTGGTGTCAAAGTGCTGTTGCAGAAGCTGCTACTGTTTGAAAACGCCAACAAAATGCACATGATTGACACAGAAGCACTGCTGAGTGACATCAATGAGAAATGCGTCAATCTGCGCGCACGTGAGCGCTCCGCACTTGAAGCATTGCAACAACGCTACACAACCAACCGCGGAATGCTCGATAATTTGGTCATCCATGCTGAAAAGTGTATCAACAACCGTAAGTTGCATGCTGAAGAGACACCAGCTTTGCTGCACGCGATTGAGCAAGCGTGCGAGGTGCCTCGTGGCCTTCATTCTCTTGACCGGGACGCGTATCATATTGTCTCAAGTCACTGGACACGTTATCGTGCCCGTCTTGCCGAGTTGGTCCATATGCACAAGCAAGGCACGTTCAGCATTGAGCGGACACCGGAGTTACTGAGTGCAATGGAGTTTCATACGGAAGGTATCGCCGGTGCGGAGGAGCTTGACATCGACAAGGTTATGGCGACAGTAAGTGCAAGCACTACACCGGCTGAGCTTCAGCAGCGATATGTGGACAAGAAAGTAGACGAGATCCGACGTGGTCAACGGAAGCAAGCCAGTACGCTCCGTCTGAATCTCGAGGATTCAAACAAGGAAAAGGATATTATTCTCGAAGAGTTGAAGGAAGTCGACGACAACAACCAGTGGCAATCGCTGTCGCCGTCAAAGAAGGTGGTTCAGCCACTGTCTCCCCACGACAAGCAGACATCATGGAAGGTCGTGACGGGATCGATCGACAGCAGTTCAGGGCCGAAACAAGCGATCGTGTTGGAAGACAAGACGTTCGGATCTGAACGACCTCGTAAATCCTCCATCGGCGACGATATCAAAGAGCTGCTGAGGTCACCATCCAAATGGCTGATGGGAGTGACAGAGCAGCGAGAAGTCGTCCGCCCAGAGGTCTTTTTCCCGCGCGAAGTCAGCATCGACCAATCGCATTCAGCCACGGCGTCTACAGTTGCATCGGCACCGCCAAGTGCGGCCACACCAGCCTCACCTCCAGTTGTCGGACCTCCGAGTCAAGGATAAGTGAAACTCATGGTGAGCAGTCGACTTTGAAATTCGTATGAATACATGTGATATGTTGCATTGTGGGTGGGTGGGTTCCTAGCTCTTCTGATGGTCTACGCTCACGGAGTTTTCTGGACACGAAAGTCGAGGTTCAGGTAGAAGCCTGACTTGTGTAGGTACGTCGGAGGCAGCTCGACAGGCCGATTTTGCTCCAGCACCTGCTCAAGAACACACCAAGTCAGCAATCAATATCCGCCATGACGCCATGGTCTCTAGAACTCACCTTTTGACAATAGATCTCGAAGTCGTCTTCGGTCATCGGTCCGTACAACAAGCTCCACTTGCCGTCGACCAAGATGAAGTAGTAGCGCTCATTCTCTCCATGCTCATACCATCCCTCTTCTCCCTGCACCGTATTTGCACAAGCATTGAGGATGCCACTCGAGGTTTTGTTCGACCGCTCCGTCTTCTTGCCACCACCAAGCAGAGACCGCATTTTCTCGCCGATCTGCTTGCCCAACCCGGTACTCGCGGCCTTGTTGTCGCTCTTCTTGCTCGAAGCCTCGTCGTCTCTGCCTCCTCGTGCCGTGTTTTGCTTCGAGTCTTTACCAACCGCTGAGCTGCTGCCTCCTGCAGCTGCCAAGTTACCCACACTTCCCCGGGCACTGTCTCGGTCGTCGCGAGCTGTCGTCTTGCTCTCGCCTCGCTCCGTGTTGAGCTCTGTCTTCCGCGCTGACTTGGCCTCGTCGTCTCGCTTCGAGCGATCCCGTCGCGCGCTCTTCCCGCCATTCTCGTCGACATCCGATCCACTCCCACGGTGCTTCTGATGTCGGCGACTCGATCGACGCTTGTCTTCATCCGAGTTGGTTGCCTCACTTGAACTCCGGCGGTGGTGTCGTCTCCGCCGCCGACGTCGCGCAGCTGCTGACGAGTCTGAGCTGCCTGTAGAGCTGTACGACTCGTTATCACTGTCTCGTTCCCGTGATCGCCCACGGCGCCGATGACCGCGGTGGCGATGTCGCCGGCGTCGCCGAGCGCTGTAGTCATCGCTTTCACTGGACTCGCTACTATCGCTGTATCGCTTCTTCTTCTTACTTTTGCTTTTCTTGTCTCGTGCCTTCCGTTCCGTGCCGTCCGCAGCGTCCTGGTCCATCTTCTTCTCTTCCCCCTCCTCCTCATCGCGTTTCCGAGCGCTCTTCTTCTCTTTCTCCTTCTTCTTCTTTTTACGTGGTGAATCTCCACCACCACCGGCATCTGCATCATCTGCGACGTGGATAGCATCCCGATCTCCGTTCGCCTTCCGTGGCGACCGCGCCGTCGCCACTTCCTCCCCATCACTCGCGTCAACTTTCTCCTTCTTCTCTCTCTTCTTCTTCTTCTTGCGCCTCTCGGACCTCGCTGTATCCGGCTGTTCGCCTTCAGCAGGATTCGCATCGTTGCTTCCTGATTGCTCTTCGAAGAACTCGAGATACGACGACGGCACATACCCCACGTCGTCGTTAAACTCGCACTTGAGGTACCCTGTCCGCTTGTTCGACAGCACCTTGACCACGTCTCCCGTTCGCAACGATAGCTCCTCATCACCTGACGCCTTCCGGTCGCGTACGACGCGAGCTAATACGGCGCCGTCTTCGTCCGTCGCCGGTGGCTTCTTGCCACGCGCTGTATTGTTGCCTCCTGACGACCGCGCTGTCGTGTTGTCCGCGTACGTGGCTGTGGAGGACGCCCCCATGGGCATGTTCGAGTACGAGTCGATCGAGTCGTCCGTGAGCCCCTGCACCTGGCGCACGGCTTGCTTGGGCCTTGAACTCAGTGCCGGCAGCATCGTGCCGCAGCTGCCAGCCGTCGGGAACCGAATGAGCCACGCCGCACCGCGTGCGCTGTGGGGCAGCGCAACAGCGGCGGCTCAAAATAAACTGCCTCGCGACGCCACGGCGCGCCTGCTAATAGCATGGCAGCTCACGCACATGGAGTGTCATACAGATATAGGAAGTGCTTCCTCTGTTGATGAGGTGGGAAAGTACGCCTTGATGAACAGCATTTCATTGGTGGTTCTCTTCCCCCGTACATCCAATCAGAAGTGAATACATGACCTAAAGATCAGAATAAGGTGTGAACAAGATGGCAAATACTAGAAAGAGGTGTAGTGACCACGTCATTGCTCACTGGAGGCTGATGAACTGAAGGACACACGCCATCACCATGCCACCCAAGCGTCCGCGATCCGCAGGCGACGCCACGGGCGCTGCGTGTGCGCCTGCGCCTGCTACACCACTCTACCATGCGCTCAGCACGCGCTCGGGCAATGTCGTGGCCGTCGGCATGCAGCCAGGAGCGTCGTTGAGTTGCGCAGGCATGGCGTTCCTCCGCGTTTTCCAGGGCCATGCGGAGCTCTTGGGCTGGCAGCCGCCACTCGCGATCTACTGCGCTGTGCACTCGCCCAAGTGGAGTAGTCTACTGGTGGTCGAGGCGCGCTCCAGAGAGCAGCATCTCCGCGATGGCGCCACGAAGAAGGCGGCCGTTCATGACGCCGAGAGCCAAGGGTGCTTCAGCGACGCGAGCCTCCAGCTGTTCGCCAAGACGGCACCGCACGCGGCAGCGCTTGCCGATATGGAAGAAGAGCACGAAGTAGACCGCTTGGCGCGCCAGATTGGCGAGTCGTACGCCGTCGTGCTGGTACTGCGGGCCATGCCACTGACGTTTGGCAACGTCATGTGCTACTTCGAGGTGCCAACCAAGGAGAAGGAAGACGTCGTGCTGCCGGGCTTTAAGATTGCTGTGACCAAGGACGTGCACCAGTCGCTCACGGCGGGCTCAGGCGCTGACCAGCCAAGCGCAGCAGCGACACATGATGTCAAGAGCGCCGTGCAGGTGATCAGCGAACTGGCGGTGCCGGACCCGTCACGCACGATCCAGGTCTCACATGGCTGGAGCTCGACCGTCGAGGCACTCGAACGCAGCCTGCTGGCAGATGCAGTACCCCAACGCATTGTCGTATGCGGAGGCAAGGACGTGGGCAAGTCGACGTTCTGTCGGTATGTAGTCAACCGCCTGCTCGGCTTCTACGACACTGTGGCCTTTTTGGATACAGATCTCGGGCAGCCGGAGCTCACGCCGCCTGGCATGGTGTCCTTACACGCACTGACGTCGCCACTGCTCGGCCCTGGCTTCACGCACATGAAGAATCCGCTGCGGTCGTTCTTCTGTGGTGGCACGAACCCAGGCACCGATCCATTGTACTACGTCAAGTCGGTCAAGAGTCTGCTGCGGCTGTACGAGCGCAAGTGGGGTGCGGCTAGCGCAGGGCAGAAAATGAAACACATCGTGCCTCTCGTGATCAACACGGACGGATGGGTCAAGAGCATGGGCCACGACCTGCTCTGCAGCGTCATCCAGGACGCAGACCCGCACCACGTGGTGCAGCTCCTGTCAACGACTCGTAGCAAGCAGTTCGACGTCCCGACAACCGGTCGCTGGCGTATCCACAGCGTGGCGCCGTGGGACCCGTCCATGAGCATCGTGCAGGCGCCACGGTCGTCCAAGGAGATGCGGCTCTACCGCCTGCACTCGTATTTCCTCGGAGCGCAGTCTGCAGCTGCGTTACCTCGTTCCCAGCTGCAGAACCTGCACTTCATCACGGAGAAAGACCGTCTGAGTCACGCTATCGCGCTCGCCTACGGTGCTGCAACGCCCTTTGCGGTGCCTTTCGACGCCGTTGACGTCGGCTTCTGTGGCAACGCTGTTCCACCGAGCCAGCTCTTGGCCTCGCTCAACTGCAGCGTCGTCGGTCTCTGTGTCAACCCGCACCGCTCGCCACTGGTACCTGAAGTCGAAGCCGATGCTCATGCTCCGTCGCGACCGCCGCGCATCCAGGTGCAGCAGACGCACGCGCCGTGTGTCGGCGTGGGGCTCATCCGCGGCATCGACGCCCAACGGCGCGTGCTGTTCATCCTCAGTCCACTGCCGCACAGCGTCATCAAGCAGGTGAATCTGCTCGTGCGCGCGAGCGTGTCGCTGGACCCGCTGCTGCTGGGCAGCGACCACGCCGTGCCGTCGCCGTACGTTGTCACTGACGTGATCGCGTCGGAAGGCACAGGTTCGGCGGCCATGCAGAGCCGCAACAACATCAAACGCAAGCGGGACGGCAATGGCAAGTAGCAGTAGACGTGATGTGAGCATGACGCAGTAGTATACATGGGTATTTACACGTGGCTCGCTTGTTCTATCGGCTGATGAAGCACAGGCGCCCGTGCTTCCAGTCCGAGACGACGCGCTCACACTCGTCGTCCGACACGTCGTCGTCGTCTTCTGCATCGCTCTCATATCGCGTGCTTGGGCTGTCCAGCAGTGTGAACTCGCCGTGCCATCGCGGCGTGGCCATGCCATCACTTGATCCATGCAGGAGCGCGTCCAGACGCCGCCATAGCCGTCGCGATGCCTTTCGCCATCGACGCCCGATTACGTTCGTCTTCCAGAGCGCCTTGGAGGCCTGAGACGCCGCCACGAGCCATTCTTCCGTGGGCAGCAGCGCCGTGCTTAGCACGAGCAGTGTGCATGCTGTCGAGAGCAATGCGACGACGCATAGTGCCGTGAAGAGCAGCGCCGACCGCCAGCTCTTGGTCGTCATGAGGTTGTCAGTCGTGTCCTGGATGAACTCTTCAGAGGACGCGGTCTCTTATGACAAGAGGAAAATAGAAAGATACCGCCTTGGACTTGACTCAAACCTAGGTTACACAGGTTTGAAACGAGAGTGTAACCCGTACGGACATAATGGAAGAGCGGCAACATGGGAGCAGCTTCTCGGTTTCCTCTCTTTCTTTGTGTATGGCTACCTATGGACAGCAGCGGCTCTACTGTCGCATGGAGAAGTCCTTGTCCATGGCTGTGGCGTGTGGCTCGCTAATGAGACCGACGTGGTGGTCGCCGGCCGAGATGG
Organism: Pythium aphanidermatum DAOM BR444; assembly: GCA_000387445.2. NCBI lineage: Eukaryota > Oomycota > Peronosporomycetes > Pythiales > Pythiaceae > Pythium > Pythium aphanidermatum. Next base: position 5,021 of record KE464200.1, on the reverse strand, counting down.
ATGTGGCTCGCACGTTGGCGATCTCGGCCACCTGCATGGGCTGCAACTGGTTCTTGCGGTCGCCATGGCCCAGACAGTTGGAGCTGCCCTTACCGAACGTGAAGACCTTGCCGTCCTCAGACAGAGCCACCGTATACAGGCGGCCACAGGCAACCTGCACGATCTTCTCACCGTGCAGAACAGTCATTTCATGCGGCTCGAGCCAAAGCTTGGAGCCCCACATGTACATGCGTCCATCGTCAGTAACAGCCGCAGCGTGGTCATGACCGGCAGCGAAATGCGTCAGCGTTCTGCCACGGAAGAACTCGACAGGCGTCGGAATCGCTTCCATGTTGTAGAAGTCCATGGCGAGGCCACCACCAATACCAAGCTGGTTGTCTAGTCAAGAACACATACTTAAGCACTCGTTCTATACCCCAAGGCTCATGTGTACTTACTGCTGTTGACGCCCCACGCGTACAGCTCGCCTTCTTCAGTCAGTGCGAACGTGAAGTCGCGGCCCGCCACGATGTCCTTGACGTTGTCCTTACCGAAGAACTCGATCGGCTCCGGCACTTCGCACGTGAGCGACTCGCCGTTGCCCAGGCGACCGTACTCGCCATTACCCCACGCCCAGATCTCGCCATCCGTCGACAGTGCAACGGTGTGGAACTCACCGCACTCGATCTTGGCGATAGGGACGCCTTGGTCCACTAGAGTGCGGATAAGGCGGGGCGTCGCCTCGTCCTGACCACCAGCATGGCCGAGACCTCCTGCACCCTTCATAGTGGAACCACCCCAGCCCCACGAGTAGGTCTTGCCCTCACTATCGACGGCTGCTGTCGTGTACTCGCCACAAGAGATGTCCACGATCTTGATGCCCTCGAACGCCTCGACAAGTCGAGGCAGCTCCTGGATCTCACCCGAGCCGACGCCGTGGCCCAGCTTGTTGTATTCATTCGATCCCCACGTGTACACACGCCCCTTTGCATCAACTGTCCAGTCACATCCCCATCAGTACTCACAGCATCTCGTATCTCCCACGTCGCAGAAGAACCACATACTGGCCGCGCTGTGGTTGGTACCGAATTCGAGCTGCACGATTTCTTTTCCTTCGAACGCCTCCAGCAGCTTCGGCGTGAGTTGCTCATAGGCACTACGGATGCCCGACTTGACTACTGGGCCGTGACCCAACTGACCCTGCGTGCCCGTGCCCCATGTGTACACTGCGCCTCACAACCGCATGAGTTGTCATTGTGCATCATGCCTGTTGCTCATGTTTTTCTCACCGCTCGACTGCGTGGAGAACGCGGCAGCGCGCAGCGCATGCACGTTGAAAGCGTGACTCTTGAGCGTCTGGTGGCGCGCCACAGAGCGCGCGAGCGCACGCACGAGCAGCACCATGGTGGCTGGGAGATCTCCGGTGTGATGATGCGCGTGGCGCAGACAAGCACTGGTAGCGGACGCAGCGACGACCTTCGTGCAACCTTCGCACAACCTACGAGGACAGAGTGATGGTCGGAATGTGTGTCATTATGAGTGCTTCTCGAAACATGCTGAGATGGTGACGAAGGGGAATGCGTTCGCGGTGGATGGCGATGGAGGCGCCGTGCTGCTGAGCTCACGTGGACAGCAAGTGATGATGGAGTGGGAGAGGCAGTATATGGAAGCGTGTGTGGATGCACTGCGCATTCAATCGACTGATTCTGTGCTGGAGATCGGGTTCGGACTCGCCTACTCGGCGTCGCGCATCCAGACGTACCAGCCAATGTGTCACACGATCATTGAGTGTGACACCGCTGTGCTGCAGCGAGCAAGAGCATTTGCAGCAGGAGGAGAGTTCAACGGACGCGTGGAGATCGTTGAAGGCACGTGGCAGAGCGTATTACCTACGCTGGGCGAGTACGATTGTGTATTCTTCGATGACTATCCCCTTCCGGAGCTCGAAGATGCGAGACTTCCGCCTCATCATTCATCCAGGTGGGTTCGAATGTAAGCAACAGCATTACGAAGTTCTTCTAATGATTCGTGGCAGGCGATCGCGCTGGCACGACTTCTTGGATGTGGCACTCCATCATGTCCGTCCTGGCGCGAGAATCACAGGATATATGGCTCGAGAAATCGACCTCGCGCGTGATGGCTGCAGTGTCTCAATGCGGCGGATAACAGTCCAGGCGTCGCCCAGTTGCACGTATTACCCTCACCAACACGCATTTATCCCAGTGATCACAGTCGTAGATCCTCAAGCTGCTGCTGCGTCCCGCACTCATGAGGCCCGCGACCGGTTGGCCCGCGTCCGCGAACAGCTCATGTTCCAGGACTTGGACACCATGGCTGAAGAAGATCGCGCCAGTGGCCCGCCTGAAGCTGGCGAGAGAGAGACTCACGAATACACTGGCGACGCATCCAGAGCAGCGTATCTGTCGGCTCTTCGTGCGCGTGCGAGGGAGAAGAAGGCGTCGGCTTCCTCCTCCTCATGACCACATCATCTCATCTCATCTTGGATGCGAACTTAACACTATCGAATCGAACTTAACCAACCAACTTGGTGACGATCTCTATTGAGCCATGAGCTCCATGAGCCGACATGGAGACAGCGAGACGCGCGACCGCGTGGCGTCCACAGCCAGCCACAAGACGGACGGCGGCCGCCTGCCTCGTGAGGCGTTCTATGTGAGCAAGTACATGGAGCTGGACCAGTACGTGCGCGACTTTCGCGAGCACAAGTTCGTCAAGTACGCCAAGCTGCCGGCCGAGAAGAAGCGCGAGCTCTTCGGCTCTGTGATCCTGCCCATCTTCGTGCCGCTCGCGCGCGGTGAGTCGATGAAGCAGTATGAAGAGCGCTTCGTCGAGTGGCTCAAGCGCGACCACAAGCTGACGCTGGACGACGTGCGCAACAGTCGCGACATCGAGAAAGAGCGCTACTACCGCGTCAAGTTTGCCAACCGCAACGCCACGGACCAAGAGCGCTTTGTGGCTCCTGCCAAGAAGCGAGAGCGATCTCCATCTTCAGAGCGGGGCGCGAAGAGACGCGCGACAGAGGACTCGAAGGGCAACGCAATGAGCGGCTGCTCATTTCAGGCACCGCCAGAAGGAGCTCCTGTCACGGCCGTTGCTGCTGCGCACGTCGCATGTGGCTGCCGGCAGTGTCTTCTGAACGGTATGAGGCATTTGGCCAAGAAGCTGACGGCTATGGAGAGCCAGGCGTGTCCAGAGTGTTCACAACATACGGCGACCAGTCCTGTGAGCAGAGACCGAGTCGTCGATCTCACCCAAGACGAGGAATCGCCCACACGACTGGCACGATCTAAGGACACTGATGCAAACGCAAGCAGCAAGAGCGATGATATGGACACAGGCATGCGGCCGGATGCTGCAGTAGCCACTGCAGAAGATGAACTAGAGCGACAGCTTCTCCAGGAGTACGAGGACATCAACGAACAGGTCGTGATGAACGAGCGCGTGCTCGACAGTTCCGTGCAGGAGCTGGCGAGTATGCCCATCACGGATATCGCCGAGACAACGCGGCTTCAGGACGAGAACATGGAGCTACGCGAGATGATTCAGGCTGAAATCGGCAATCGCAACGCTGCACTGGCACTGGCGATCGTGTTCCTGTGGCGTCACGACGTCGACGAGCTGGAGAAGATAGTGCACGACAAAATGGCCATGAACCAGCTGCACATCCAGCGCGCAAGCCACCATAAGTGCGCCGCCTTGTCGACGGAGATTGCAGGCGGACGGGCAACTGTCAGTCGCCTCACACAAGAGCTACAGCGCAATGAGAAGCGTGAGGGCGTCGATACAGAACTCGAGGCTGCGAGATGCCAACTGCGGGAACTCGAGGCGCAGCGGCGACGCGAGTTCGAGACGATTCTCCATTTTGACGCATGTGTACGGCTCATGGTACAGACGCTCATGGCTAGGGCGGCAGAGCTATAAGCCTTATCGAAATTCGTGGAGTGCAGCGCGTACTTGGTTGGATGCATACTTGGTTGGAACTTCGTGCTGGTTGCAACAGGGGGCCGATGGTGTGCTGTCATCAACTGCGATTGCCTGAATTATCCCCAGAAGGGAATGGAATATACCGTCACGGAGCCTGAGCTGGCGATTGCAGCGCATCTTCTCCAAGTGTACCAATGTATGGTCGAAGAAGTGCCCTAGAGCATCGATATAGAAAAAAACAGAGCGGCTACACAACGAGAATGGAGGAGTGTGCTTTACAAGCACCAGTTATAATGGTACTCCCGACGGTGGGGAGCTTGAGGATGCGACGCCATGGTAGAGTGGATGCGCACTTCAGTACCATAATCTGCACTTCTACGGATCACTGCCGTTCCATCGAATAAGGTGACGCCGATCAGAGTCTCGGACACCTGGCTACTCTCCCGAGTTTGGAGACGATCTCGGTTGCAGTTTTAGCGGCCTAACAATCCGGCTGAGTACACAGATCAATTTACCTGTCCACCGTGCCTCACGTGAACGCTAACCACAACATACGCTAAGATCAGAGCATACTCACGATGGTTTTGCGGCTCGTGGGTGAGGCGATCAACGTCACTAAGCCAATCAGTCGTCTCCAACTCGCACCCCATTTACAACGCGTTCAGATGCTCTGAGAACAACAATGGAAAAGCAAGCCAAGTTCGACACGCAACTCCTTCGTGTATTATTGATGGTGCTGTCTGCTGCAGTTCTTCTTGCGATTCACACCGGTCATGTTCCGTCAGAAAGACTGTGAAGCAACCAGACCTACCAGTGACAACGCTGTGAGAGAAACGACAATCAGCACGAATCGTACAGGGCAGGCGCATTTACTAAAAGGCAGAGCAGATGCAACACGAGGTATACTACCAGTTGATGGAGGCCAGCCGTTCCCAGGTTGCTCTGTTGATATTGTGGACTTTTGCGAGCATGTTAGCGTTGCTCAATTCCGTCGGATAATCTGGCTGGAGGTGAAGGTCATTCTACCAACACACATGATTGCTCCTCGCTTGCGAGTCTACGCCGACATGGCCGCGTACACCTGCCAAGAGCGTAGG
>KE464199.1:6204-28115 GCA_000387445.2 Pythium aphanidermatum DAOM BR444 | reverse complement strand
GGTTCTTCAAGAAACCGATGCAACTGCGTGCAAACACATCTCCTTGGCTGGCCGTGTTGGCACGGCGAATATGATCAATGAGTTCCGGCATGAATGGGTCCAACGGTCGAGTCAGTTCCTCCACAAGCCGGGCTCCATCGCGGTCTGGAGTTAATGCGAGTAACTCGACTGGCAGCGTCTGCTCTTGAAGCGCACGACGCACGGCGATAAGGAATCGCCTGGCCCACACTCGGATTGGCGTTGACGTCAACTGAGGCGTGTATGCTCCACTGATGAAAATCGTTGCAAGGGAGCGCATCAAGTCGAACAGTGATTGAGCGTCGCCACGCAGGATGCCGAACGCCGTTCCCGCCCGCAGATCGCGGCTCAAGCGTTCCCACAAAGCAATAACGTCCCATTCTGGGCGTGGCGTGGCGTCGGGAGGTGGGAAGATGGCCCCACCAGTAAATGACAATGGGAAGATCGGATGGAAAGGACCGGACAACGCAGAGATGGTGAAGCGATTAACCTCTCCATTCGAGGGTTGTCCGGTACCTGCAGCTTCGTCTGTTGGAGCTGTCGAATTCGTGGTTGTTTCTCGGCTACGACCTGAAGCAGCTGATGCTGCTTGGTCTGCTACATCCCGCCCACCCAAGAGGCCAGACGTCACTCGTTGATAAATCGATCTTAACACGCCTGGGTTTCCGTCTTCGGTAGCAGTAGCAGCCGTCGCGTCCACTCCTCTTTGTGTCTGCGAACGCCTTCTCTGGGCTCCTCCTGGTGGAGGCTGAGGTACCGAAATTGGAAACGACAATGACGCACGCAGCAGCCCTCGGTCATCAATACGAACGAGGGGGGAAGGAATGTCCGGAGAGTTGTTGAGGAAAACATGACGAGCAAAGCGAGCGATTGCCGAGGCCGATTCACCTACGCTCTGAAGTGAGTCGATCGCACGCACGGTGGAGCTGACGAGAGCATTCGGGGCCTCTTGGTCGTGTCGTCCATGCCATCCGATCTCACGCAGGGCTTGCGGAAGACGCTCCATTCGTGGGGTGAACTGCTGGACATGAGCCATAAGCTGTCGCAGTTGTTCTTCAATCAGAGCTTCGTCTCGATTCAAATTCGCGTCACCATGTTCGTCTGCACGCGGTTGTAACTCGGGCAGATCGAATGCTGGACACAACGAAAAGCAAGGTCAGATACGGGAAACTATACAATTTATCCACAATCACATACCAGAACTGGACAGGGAGGAACTCAGTCGACGTAGCTGGTTCTCAGCTGAATCCCGCAGCATGTTCCCACTGAGCGAGCTGGGTGAGATGCTGCTGGTAGCAGCTCCGTCTCCACCATGGCGACCGCGACGGCGTGTAGTCGATGGTGAAGACCCCGGAGCATCCCCTCCGGCGCTCCCATTCACGGCGCCCTGACGACTTCGTCGTAAGCGGCGTAGCACTTCACGGTGGCGTTGCGGCCCAAAGTCGTCTGCCTGTGCTCCTCCTACAGCAGCACCTCCGGTCCCAGCAACAGCTGCAGAGCCCATCGAGTTGACAAAATTGGCAATCATCGAACTCAGGAACGGCATCGGCATGTCATCCGGCACAGCGATAGTCGCGCCCATAACCACACGACTTCTTGGTGACGCACCAACTGTCGGATCCGGTTCATCGTTATTCCGTGGGTCGGTACTTGACCCTGCTCGACCCCCTTGTAGTGATTGCTGCTGCCCTCTCGTCTGACGCTCTTCGGCCGCCACGGCTTCTTCGGCGCGTACCACAAGATGGAGAACATGGCCGTCTTCCAGTGCATACGCCGAGATGTTCTGATCGTTCTTGAGCACCTTGCCACGGAAAATCAATCGCTGGCGCGCGAGTACAACGCCTGTCTCGCTCGCGACAGCCTCCTTGAGCTGGGGCACGCTTGCATCACTACTGATCACAATCGGGTACGTCTTCTGGTCGAGCGTACGGATCTTCAGGGCAATGGACTGCCCTACCGAGTTGCTGTCGTTGGTCGTGGCTGACGACGCCTCTGTGGTCGCAGCTGCAGCGCTGGTTGAGGAGAAAGATGACGATGACGTTGATCGAGCCATTTTCTTTCTGTGATATCACCCGAAAGATCTGCATTAGTACGCACGCTACGATGGAGACGGTGAGCATCTAATTGAGCGGAAGCGACTCACCTACTTCGTGCGAATATTGAGGCTTGTACGGGCCGTACAAGGGCGAATCACACCAATTTGGATAGCTACGCGTCTGGAGAATGCAGCCCTCTATACGTAGACACTAATTCCCGCGCGTGGAGGCCAATACGACGCTCAGAAACCTTCGCCGTCGGTCGCCACCGCTCGCGCCTTCCTTGTCGCTCGAACGACCGAACTGCACGGTCGAGTTTCGCTCGTTTCTTCTGCCGGAGGACTGACTGAGGGCACAAAAACCTCACTTTAGTGCAATGAAAAACCTTACTTGCTACTGTCGATTAGTCAGTACGGTAGCAGGGGGTACTATTCCGACCACGTCACACATCTTCATGTCGAAGTTGAGCAATCGCACATGCTGCTGCAGCCCCGAGGTGTGCTCGCCGTAGAGCCACTAGCAGAGCCGCCGCTTCGTCCTCGCTGTGCTGGTTACTAGCATGCGGGTCGATGGCATGAGATGCGAGTGGGGTTTCAGGTCCTGAAGCGGTCGATCGAAGCCATGTCATAGCTGCGTCAAGTTTTGTCGACAATCGAAGTCGCTCTTCTTCACTCGCACGAACTTCAACCTTCCCACTGCGGAGCATTTCTGCCACTTTACATGCGTATTCTGCTAGTGCAGCCGATGGTGGTGGAGCTGGAACTGGGACTCGACCTGCATCCGATTGAGGTGGGATATTGTGAGTGGTGATGGCAAGCGCTCCGTGTGCTCTTCTGTGGTCGCCAAAGAGGGCATCAAGCTCTACTGTGGCGCGCTTCACAACGTCACGCGACAAAATGGTGTCGTCTCCATAGAAGATTTGTTTCACCGAACGCTTGGTTCCAAGATCCACGAGAGTGATCTTGAGCTGTAGGTTCTCGTCTACCTCAAACGCGATTGTGAGCTTGGCTACGATAGAGATTGTGGGTGCTTGGACGAGGCGTACCGTGCCTATGCAATAGGACGACTTGATACTCAAAACCTCGTTCTTCGTGTGTGCAGCGAGCGTGGCTGTAGCGCTGCTAGTACGCAAATCTCGACCTTCCAACACTCGATACACGCGATCTAAAAGTTGATTATGTGCGAACAAAAGTTTGTCCCCGTGAGCTGGGAGCCTCACGTTCGGTTGGATCAGCACGACGGCATCCTTGGTACCGGCACGATTCACACCAAGTTCGAGAGGAAGGACATCAAGAAGCTCGATTCGTTCCGATTCATTTGAAAGCGATCGGCATAACAGCGCGGCACCGAGCGACTGAAATGGGTCATCTGGACACACATCAATGCCTCTTCCAGGAAACATCTTCTCAGCAATCTGCTTTACTTTGCCGATCACACTAGAGCCTCCGCACAGTAAGATATGATTTACCTGGTCAGCCATCACGTGGCCTTCGTCAAGGACTATTCGAACGATGGTTTCAATGTGCTTCCAACAGTCAAAGCACACAGCTTCGAATTGATCTTGGGTTATCGACCCGGTGACGTGTCCCGAATCGAGATGAAGAGCAATAGACGCCGAGTTAGACTTGCTTAGAATTTTCTTGGCTAGCTGACTTGCGCGTTGCAGTCGCTTGATCGATCTATGCGTCGAGTTGAACGGATCCGAACTGATTGCGGTAGAAAGAAGCCAAATATTCGATTCGTTAGCGTCACACCGCCCAAGTTCGAGTCGCCAGTTACCGCTTTAACTTCGAACTTGTTTTGGTCTGCAAACGCAAGTAGTGATACACTCACAGAGCTCGCACCAAAGTCAACAACCAGCAGCAGGCGTCCAAGCTTGACACCACTCTTCACCCTTTCCGACACAAACGCCACTCCTGCAGCAGTCGAGCTAACAACTAAGCGCAGTGGGAGCATACCCGCCATCTCGCACGAGTCACGAAGAGCCTGACGCTGCAAGTGAGTGAAACACACGGGAATGGTGAGTACTGCTTTCTCCACAATGCACCCGGATTCCTGCTCGACACGGCGTCGCAGGCTTGCAATCAGTACTGCAAGGAGTTCTTCTGGTGCGAAGACCGAGCGTGGTAGTGCCGTCGTAGTCTGAAACTCTACAAACGCCTTCCCTGCTTGTCCTTGCACGAGTCGAAAGGCCCACGAGTTGGTTTGTGCGACCGTGAAGTCGCTCATCTTTCGACCCAGTAGCTCGATGAGATCCCACACGCCTTCGGCAGTCCCCTTGGCCACAGCGAGACGGGCTTCCTCACCTACCAGCCACCCGAGCCGCGCACTCACTGCCACCACTGGCTCGACAGTGACGGTGTGCATGTTGCTTCCGTCCAGCAACGTCACAGAGCACTGGGCCTTCCCGAGATCGATCCCGAGCACCGCCATCAGCTCTTGGAACCACGATCTTTTCGAGCCTCTTCCGCCCAAGGACCTTCGTGACCAAGGTCACCGCCCTTCATCTCGTCACTTGCTGTCAGTCACGCGCCATCACCTCCGCTGGGTCGCACAGACATTCCACATCGGCTTCAACGTCCACGAGTCGGTGCGAGGTCGTCCTGCGGCGAGCGGATCGAAGCGGTCCAACGCCATGGGACGAGCGCAGGAGTTGAATAATCAGGACGTTTGCGCATCGCTTCTTACTGGTGCATTGAATCCACGCGCGTGCATGTTGCCGTTGGCAGGTGTCATCGAGTCGCAATTTCTGCCACTTCCACATGCTTGCGCATCTTGAACCTGTTAAGTACGTATTAAATTCGCACAAAAAGCGCTTTTCTCTGTACTAAATACGATTCTGAAGCGCACTTAGTCGTCCTGGCTCTTCGCCCCGGAGCTTTTTATCAGTGTCGCCTGTCACATCAGCTGGGACCAAGTCCGCGTGGCGGCGATGGCGCATCTTGGCGCATCCCTCGCTCCCTCTCTCTCTCTCTCTCTTTCTCTCTATGGGTGGTGCCTACGGCTTCATGGCTCAGTCCAGAATCGGATCGCGTATCGCGATGGTGTACTACCTCTTTGATCAAGACGCCAAGCGTGTCCAGCGCGACGCACGTGCGAAGCGCCTCGCCGCCACGCCGCCGCACTCGGCTGCCTCTGCGCCAAAGCACCACGAACTACGCGCGCTGTTCCTCACTGTGCACGGTGATCTGTTTGATGAAGCGCACGTCCCGAGAGACCTCGCTCGTCCAGCTCAACCGACTGCGCCAGCTGTGCCTGAGCCGCCATCGATGTGGCGAGATGCCGTGCTCCATGCTCGCACGGAGCGCGTCTAACTCGCGGACCCACACCCACGAGGCATGGGAACCGTGTGCCTATGCATGTTTAGCGTAGCGTCGCTTGTTGAAGTTGATAAAAATGTATTAAGCACTTGATGGAAGAAGTGCGTTCCTCGATCTTCCGCCGCCCTCGCTATGCATAGAAACTTACTGGATGCACTGGCAGCGGATCCGCAACGCGACCGATCGGATCAACGACACTGACGTTACAAGCTTGAGTGCGCATGGTGAGCGCAGCCTCCTCTGTTTTATTCAGCGAATAAAGGCTGGAGGATCAGACGGACTTCCCACTTGGCATCCTCACCCAACCCATCAACACCTATGTGGTCAGCCTTTCGCTACGCCATTGAGTACGCCTGGGGGCCAAACTGCATGGTCGTTGTGGGCACTGTCGTCCTGGGTTATGCATTCCTTCGTATGATGAAGAAACAACCACAAGGGCTACCTCCTCAAGCGACGACAGCTCTGCCTTTCTTGGGTAGTACTGTGGAGCTTTTCACAAAGCAGTGGCACCGTATCCACGAGTGGTTCCTCGAGGAGTCTCTCCGTCAGGGAGGCAAAGCGTGGCAGCTCACGGCTCTTGGTCGACCTCCAGCGATTGTACTAACACAGGAGAGCCACTTTGAAGACGTCTTGAAGACCCAGTTCGACATCTTTGAAAAAGGCCCCAAGACGCGGTCATTTATCAAAGACTTCTTTGGTGAGAATGGCATCTTTGCTCTCGATGGTGCTGCGTGGCGCCACCAACGCAAGACAGCGAGCCATCTCTTTTCACACCACATGATGAAAGAGATCATGGAGACAGTGATCATTGAAGACACCGAGATCGTGCTTGAGAAACTTCAAAGTGCCACAGTTCAGGGGTCGAAAGTGGAGGTTAAGCTGCTCATGGACGCGCTCACGACTGATGTCTTCACTCGCATCGGCTTTGGGGTACGACTGGGCTGCCTGCGTGGCGACTCCAGCAACAGCGAGTTTGATGGCGAGTTCCATCGTGCGTTCTCTCGCTGCCCGAAAGTGATCCAGGCACGAGCTCAGCAACCAGTCTTCCTATGGAAGCTCAAACGGTGGTTGGGCGTAGGTGCGGAGAAGCAGCTTATGATAGACATGAAGCGCATCAACGGAGCCGTCTTCGAAGTGATTGAGCAGTGCATGCGATGCAAGCATGGCGAGACTCCAAAAGAGCAGGACCTTATCACTCTCTTCATTGCTAAAGGTGGGGATGAAGCGAACGTGACACCTCAGCTCATCCGTGATATGGCCCTCAACTTCATCGCTGCTGGCAGAGGCACGACCGGACAGAGTCTCGCATGGTTTCTAGTCATGATGAGCCGGCATCAAGATGTGTACGAGCGAGTGCTGGAAGAGATGAACGAGAAGATGCCAGGGTTTGTTGGTAGTCGACAAGTACCCAGTATGGACAAAGTGGCGTCATTGACGTTCCTCGAAGCAGCGATCAAAGAGAGCCTTCGACTCAACCCGGCTGCCCCCATGAACGCACGCGAGGCAATGCAGGACGCTGTGCTCAGCGATGGTACGTTCATTCCGAAAGGCACTCGAGTGATTATCCCAACGTACGCGACCGCCCGGTTTTCATGGATGTGGGGGGACGACGCGTGCGAGTACAGACCTGAGCGGTGGCTCGATGACGACGGTAAGCTCAAACAGATTTCGCCATTCAAGTTCTTAGTGTTCCATGCCGGTCCACGCATGTGTCTTGGCGTAAAGCTTGCGATGCTCGAGATGAAGATCGTGTTGGCGGCGATAGTGGCCAACTTCAAGGTGGAGTTAGAGCGAGATGCCCATGAGATCACGTACGATATGTCCCTATCACTGCCGATTAAAGGGGAGCTGTTCGCGAGGATCTACCCGGTCCCTACGAAGCACAGCGAAAAGCTCGATGGTAGTGCGGCCTGTGTGGCGTGATGAAGTCCAGAAGGAGTGAGTTCGTAAAACTGAGGGTTTATACAGAAAACGAAAGTTGAGAGGAGCACTGGCAGTCTAGATTGTCCGAGAATCGTCGGCTGGGTTAGGCAAGCTTCCGTTGGATGCCGAGCGCTGATGGTGGCTGCTGTAGTGCATGTGTGGTGGAGGGCCACCATAGCTGCCACCCTGAGGAGGCCCAACAGGGTCTCCGTGTGGCGAGCGACCACGATCCATTCGGTGGTGCTCGTAGCTTCCGCCAGAGTTACTGCCTGTCGCATTACGGTCGACATCCATCATCGAGAACCCACGGCCACCCGAGCTGGAGCCACTTGGACCAGGAGGAAGGATGCCTGGACCACTGCTGCCACTGGACCCACCGCGACTCAATGGGCGAGTGAAGCGTTCGCCCATACCTGGGCCTGGTGGTCCACCACTTCCGCCAGGACCTCGGTAGTCACCTGGTGCGGACGAGTCACCTCTGGTTGGTGGGTAGCGGTTCGAGAACGAGTCTGGGCTGGGGCTGTACTGGCCTGACGACGACGAAGGTGGTGGGCCACGCGAGTCCCGATACCGGTCGTAGTCACCGCCCGAAGGACCGACTGGAGGGCCACCGGGGCGCATACCACCTGGGCCACTGCTTCCGGCGCCTCGAGGTAGGCCACCACGCTCACCTGGGTAGTATGCATCGCCTCGGTGACCACCGGACGACGGTCTGGAGTAGCTGCTTGGTGGTGGAGGCCCCCCACGACCGGTCATTCCATCATGCTCATCCCACTCCGACGACTCCCCGTACGGACGGCGGTGATAGTCCTCCGGTGCACCACCAGACTGTGGACCGCCCCAGCGGGACGATGAAGGCGGTGGAACGCCTTCCGACGACAATGGACGCAATGGCATCGAACGGTAGTCAGCACCGCTGCCAGAGCTGCTGCCAGAGCCGCGACGGTAGTTCTCGCTTGGGTCGTTGCGAGGTGGAGGGCCACCTGGGAAGCGCTCAGCCCCGAGTGGCGGCACACGAGGAGCATTGTATGGGTCGACACGGTCACTTCGGCCCCGCTCACGGTCGTCTGGTCGGTAAGAAACCGGAGGCACAATGCGGTCGTCACCACCACGGCCAGGTAGTGGGCCAACCTGACTTCCACCTGGACCACCAGCACGGACCATCGTAGGAGCACCACCGCCACCGCTGTAGCCATCACGTCCGCCACGTGCTCGCTTGGAGTCGTATCCATCAACCATATCGGGTGGCACTGAGGTTCCACGCTTTCGTGATCCCGACGGCCCCGATGCCTCAGGGAAGAGCGACAGAATCGCCGAGTGTACGTTCTGAGGGAAGCACACTGTGAGCATCTCATTGTCAAACGCAATGAGCTCGACGACGTCGAGGGCCGACGCAAAGACATGGCCTGCCCCACGGAAGTTGCCCGGTGGAGCGTAGAAGCGCTGCTCCGTACCAGACGAGTTGCTTTGCACGCGCCAACCTTGACGCAGGAGAACTGGTAGTGCGTGGTTCTCGAACAAACCAATAACAAACTGGGCCTCCCGATCACTGATCGCCATCGAGGAACGGCGTGGGGGGTACGTCGGCATGGCTTGTTGAGGTGGATGTGACGACGACGATGACGGAGGCGGCGCACCCGAGTTCAGAGGTGCAACAGGAACTGAACCAGTAGCTGTCGACGATGCTGGCGTCACACTTCCCGTTTCGGGGCTGTCTGGGATGCGATCATTGCGGTAAGCCGATGGGATCGGCGGCACCGACGGGTCTGCGCGTTCAATCTCATCCTGGATCAAGATCTGGATTGTGTTCTCAATGCTGAGTTCCTCGGCGTCTCCATCCGCGTACACAATTGTGTACAGCGAAGTCGGCTCGTCAAACTTGACAACTTGGCCCAAGAAACGTCCGTGCCCGACAAATGTCTTGGCGACTCGCAGACCAATGAGGTCGTCGGCGTAGATCTCACGGCCATGAAACATGATACGCACGTCCTGGCCATTGTCACGTCCTGGCGATGGAGGTTCATCCTCACGCTGCCCAGTTCCCTCGCCAGAGAAACTTGAGCCTGCATCATCACCGCCCATACCACGCTCGTTTTCCTTCTTGGGTTGATTGTCATTCCATCTACCGCCAGTCTCTTGACGCTCCCGACTGCGAGAGCGGCTGCGATCACGACGCCAAGAGCCGCCGCTCGGTCCATTTGAGCGTCCACCAGCACTGTATTCGTCGCCACCACGCTTGTCATTCGATCGAGTGGCGCTATTGGCCGCTTCATTACGGTTCATGTGAATCATAGCAGCTCGAGACAACGACGGTAGCGTCATGGACGCATTCCGCTCGCGCGAGATCGTGGGCGATGCTGTGTTATTCGCATTGGTGCTCGTATTGGCGCTGTTGGCAGGCTGGTTTGGTGGCTCCCGAGGGCGGCCGTTCATATCGTCGTCCGTGGCGCCCTGCGAGCTCGTTTCTGATCCGTCGCTCTGGTAACCACTACGTGGTGGCGAGCTCGGCTTGCGACGCGGCGGCTTCTCCTTGTTTTCTCCTGCGTCGTCCGTGCGCTTGCGGTTGCTACTGCGCAGGCGGCGCTCGCGATCACTGTCACTCCCAGTCTCGTCGTCGTCATCGGCCTGCTCCGTGCGGCTATCGCGCCGCTCTCGGTCCTTGCGCTCGCCCATGCGGTTATCTCCGTCGCTGTCTTCGTCGTCGTCTTCGTCGTTGCCTCCACGTGCCTTGCTGTCGCGTTCTCGCTCTCGTTCTCGCTCCCGTTCGCGGTCCCGGTCCTTACGACTCCACTCGCTCTGTCGCGTGCGGGCGTGCGAGTCGCGCGTGACCACCGGGGCCACAGGCGCGGATGAGAAGCTGCTGGAGTTAGGTGACTGCATGCTGCTGCTCGCGCCGCTGGGAGGCGCCTTGGAGGCGGAAGCAGAGGCGGAAGATGGCGGCGCGTCGGCCATAGTGAGCGGATGAGCGAGTGCTTCCTCACCCACGAAGAGCTCCCCAAAGGTGGCTAGTCTCGAGATTTCGGGATTGCGGGGGTTACGCACACCCCGGCGTTTGACTATGTAGTCTGATTGCATACATAATTTTATAGAATGTATACAGTAGTGAGGGTTGAAGATGTGAAAAAGAACTTGAAGACGTAGAGAGAATGTCTGAGTATCGGATATAAAAGGTATATGGAGAAGGACACTGGGGCGTACAAAATATCGATATTTAGTGAAAACAGAGGACACTCGCTGTGGGGTTTCAGACTGACCACTTGACAGCTGGAGCCCAGCAGAAACGTGGCCTGGTAGACAGCTTGATTCGGGACGTTTTCGGGACAGGTGTCCCGAATGTGTCCCTCGTTTTGACAGGAAGAGGAACATTTGCCTCGAACACGTCACCGAACTCATCCTCAAGCGCGACCGAGCGATGGCTCAAGCGATCGCGGTCGCTGGCGGGGCAGCGCTGCTATATGCGCTGCTCTTAACCCTTGTGAAAGATGCTGTAACAACTCCCTACATGGTGCGGCCTCTCCAGATCGCTAATTCATTGTAGTTGCGGAAAACGATAGCTAAATAGGTAGTGCATGCCATGTGCAGGATGAGATCTTCCATGTGCCGCAAGCACAAAAGTACTGCGCAGGACGTTATGGTATGCCGCCAATACAGGCTGGAAGATGCACATGCAGTATGCTAAGTGTATGTGCTGATGCTGCAGACGAATGGGACCCCAAGATCACAACGTTTCCAGGCGTCTACCTCTTCGGCGTGGCCCTCGCACACGCGTCCAAGCTCATTGGGTGGCGCAGCGACGACGACTTCTGCTCTATGGACGTGCTGCGTTCCATAAACGTGCTATTTGCGATTGGTAACGCGTGGCTTATTGCTCGTTTACGTCGAGAACTGATGGTGAGAACCAACGTTGATCATCATCACTAGGCAATGTGCTAACTGGACGCTGTGGTAGCCTCATGATGCGCACGCCACGCTCCATGCGCTCATGATTGTCGCTTTCCCTGTGTTGTTTTTCTTCTCATTCCTGTTCTACACCGACAGTGGCGCAACGTTTTTTGTTCTGCTCATGTACTGGCTTGCGACTCGTGCCGCCGACTTACGAGTGCGCCCTGTGGCTGCGTCGAGCTACTGCACTAGTGCTATCGCTGGCGCAATCGCTGTGCTGTTCCGCCAAACCAACATCGTGTGGGTCGTCTTCGTGGCTGGTACTGTCGTCGTCCGCTGTGTGGAAGCCTCTCAGGCTCCATTTATCTACGGGTACGTGATGTGAATTATAAAGTTGTGAGGATGCGCTTGGATCTTCACATGGAATCTAGCATGTCGAAACAGGACGCGAAAATGAATCCACTCGGCATCGTAGTTCGTCACAAGTAAGTTCCGATTCGTTCTTCGTGGTATGAGAAAGAGAGAGTTACCCAGTCCATTTGTGTGTGTGTAGCCCAGTTCGCGTGCTCATCAACTTTATCGCCGCCGTGATATCCGAGTTGCCGACACTTGTGAGCATTCTATGGCCATTCATCACTGTCGTCATCGCGTTTGTTGTGTTCCTGATACGCAACGGAGGCATTGTTGTCGGGGACAAGAGTAACCACGAGGCAGGATTCCACGGGGCGCAAGTGCTCTACTTTGTTTTCGTTGCATCGACAGGCTTCGGCCTAAACCTCTTGGCACCGTCACAAATCATCAAGTTTGCTGACTCGGTGCGTCGTCAGGCCAAGTCGCTGTCAGGCCTCTTGTTTCTTGTGGTGGCGGTGGCGAGCGTCATTGGTATCATTCACTTGTTCAGCCCCGTGCACAAGTTTATGCTAGCGGACAACCGGCACTACACGTTCTACGTGTGGCGCAAGTTCTTCTTGAAGCATCGCACTGCCAAGTTCATCCCGTCGATGCTTTACGTTTTCCAGTCGTGGCGATGCTACACTGAACTCCGTACGTGTTCACTGCACTACTGTTCCCATAAGTTGTGCTTAGGCTGACGATATCTTGCCAGGTCGGACACGAACTCCCCTGTGGCTACTACTGTTCGCTATTGCAACCGTTCTTGTCCTCGTGCCATCACCACTTGTCGAGTACGTTCAGACGTCACTGACATACTTTCATCGTATGGATACTGACGCACTTTGTGTTCAGACCCCGGTACTACATCGTCCCATTCGTGCTCCTGCACCTGCATACGCCAATGGTACGTTAAGGCACAGTCTATCAGGTACTCAATGGCTGATGCGTGTTTCATTTTATTTCCTAGCAATCGCGGTTGCATTTGGCACTGACGGCCGCGGGCTACATGGGCGTGAACGCAGTCACCTTGTTCGTGTTTCTCTACCGTCCCTACACATGGGTCGACGGGACGATCGCTCGCTTTATGTGGTAGATGCGTCGACGCTAAGATGTGTTCTGCGCACATGATAAAACTCGAGGTTGCGTTGCGCCTCTTCCTCTTCTCCTAGAATCTTCAAGTCTTCCATCACTTTGATCACCTCCTCAGATACACTCGTGAACTGCCACCGCTCGATTCTTCGTACAAGGTGCGACAACTTGATCGAGAACGCTGTTGATCCAAACTGGAGGACATACGTTTGGTGGATACGTCGAAGTTGATGCAGCACACGAGCGTGTATCTGTGAAAAATGACTTGCCAGTGTCGACACGGGTGCTTGTGGAAGCTGCTGACGGCTTTCATGCGTGCGGATCTGATCGAGAACAGCATTGTAGCACTTGAGCCACTCTGGAACAACCAAATCCGACGACAACTTGTCGACATCGTGAACTTGTTGTCCGCGTGGAGGGTTTGCGATGACGCGACTTCGGTAGTGTGCGAGGCGTGCAAACGCCTCAATGGCGTCCAACTCGTTGTCCAGATCCGCAGGTACATGTGGTCGTCCAGTACCCTCTTGAAACGTCGCGCGGTCAGACGCTAGCGTGGGAAAGTTGTACACGTCCAGCAGTGTTCTCGCCGGAGACTTTCGACGGCTCGGAGAGGTTTGATTATCAGTCGGTAGCTTCACAGATGGACACTCCGTCGGCGAGGCTGACGGCTCACGCAGACGCTTGACCTCTTCCAACTTCCGCCTCGTTGGAGAGCGCACTGGTACTGTCATGTGTGAAGGTCGTGCTGCCAACACAGCATCTTCTAGAATTGCTGCTGCCACAGACTTCACAGAAGCTGCTTTTGGTTTAAGCTGTGAGGAGTGACGTAACGACTGTGCCCGTGCCTTTGTTTTGGATCGGATGGTGATCACATCGGCATTTTCATACGGAGACTCAGCTTTCGGGCGTTTCTTCTTCTCAGGTTTGCTCCTCGCTCTCTTTGCCGCCTTTCTCCGTTCTAATTCTTCTATCCTTTGACGCCGGCACTCTTCAATGAGGTTTTGCCACTTCAACTTGACTGCGTACGTACGCCAAGCACGTTGGATGCGGCCTATGAAGGCGTCTTCGTCGGTGAATAGATACGAGTAAATTGTTGGGAAGTGACGGAGATAAACAGCACGCACGAGCAGATAGTCCAAATCCCACACTCGAACGTTCAATGGTGTTGCATCGGGCTGGAGTACACTCATGGCCAAAGCAAAGGCGGTTGTCTGACGATTGAAGTGTTGATTTCCATCGACTTGAGCTACGGACACCATGGAGGTGAGGAAGCGGCCTACGAAACGGAACGCGCTCAGATGCACTGGCCAGCCCCGAGACTCTACGATAGTCACAAAGACTCGAGAGTAAGCCTCAGACGAGATAATATAGTCGCCTTGCTCGAAAGATCGGTCTGCGAGGGAGAGCCACACTCGCTGCACCTCATTTGGATCACTTTGGGAGGATCCAAGTGCCTTTTTGAACCAGTAGTCACGAATACGAAGCTCACCCTGACGTTCGTACAGTGCCCCCTATGTAATGAACGACAGATCAGAGTTGGAATCCTCGGGATCGACTGTGCGGCCTCACAATGATTAGCTGAGCGTCTCGTGTAATGTACGGTGATGGCATGTACTTCCAGAGTTCGGTAAAGCATCGGATGGCTCGGTGTTCTTGAGCTGTGACGCTTAAAACCTGGGCTGCAAACAGCAGAGCTCGACGAGACGGCTCGGACGCTAGCTCACTGATTTCAATGACCTTCGTCAGGGCTGTTAACGCCTCACAATAGTCTCCAGTCTGGACACAGCGTCTACTTCATCGGCTCAGTGCTTCTGCTCACCGGCGCTACTCCACACAGAAAAGCTCGCACCTGGCAAAGCGTAAGACACTGGTTCCGATACGCTGCGCTTCCTTATCACTGTCGTATCCTTCCTCGTCGCTGTCTTCGTCTTCGACGTTATACGTTGGCCCACTTTCAACGACCTCACCATTCTCTGAGTGGCCTCCAGTATTCTCCTGTTCTGCTTCATCTTCCGTGTCTTCTTGTTCTTCATCACTGCGTCTGCTACTTGCATGCAACTGTTCCGCCATGTCGACACTCTAGAAAGCATGCTTCGCTTCTCCACACAAATAGCTCAGGCTTCTGACTGTCAAAAACGGCCTCCTAGAAACGCCTCTATCGGTTATACCATCGTCACGCCTTACACGTGTATTACATCGTGCATGCAGCTACCACTCGGCTTCTCGGCGCACACGAAGACACCAATTCGAGCGGCTGTATTGCGTCTCGACCACTCGCAGCCCTGGCACTTGGTGCACGAGCTCTTCGAGTTCTCCTTGCTTGTACACGTGGCAATAACGCTGGTACACGACCCATCGCTTCTCTTTGTCTGCCTTGGCATGGGCTGTGCCCTTCTCTTCGCTGGTGTCCTTAACAAATTTGTTCTGAAGCTTCCATTCGACCATCACGTCCTGCTCGTTGAACTGCCGCTTTGACCGCTCGTCCTGTTCGAATGCCCACGCCACAATGAAGATTTCACCTCCCACCTTGACGATACGTGCTAGCTCACTATGCGATCGACGTCGGATTAGAACAAACACAAAGCGCAAATTCCAAGTGAGTAGGAGTTGCCATACCTAATGAGAGCAAGACGGCGCTCAACAGTTGAGATATGGTGCAGAACAGCGATCGAGATGGCGGCATCAAACGACGCGCTGCGTAGTGGCACCTTCAGTGCGTCGCAGCCCAACATATTGAGCGTCCTATCAGCGAACGGCCATAGACAACCGTGAGCCATTCGGAGCGATACGCAACACTCCGTAAGTAAAACCACGTCATTCCTACTCGTCACTATGGATCGAAGAGCACGTGAGCAATGGAATGCTTCGATCCGATCCGATCATGCACACATTGCGGTTGAGACACAGGTACTTGCCATTGCCGCACCCGACGTCTGCGACAAGAGCACCGTGTGGTAGCGCATTGAGGAAGTCCACGACGAGCGGCCATGGACTGTGACGCGTGTGGCTGAAGTGGGGAGCAATCGAGTCGTACACTTTGTGCACGTGCTCGGTCTCAAGGGGCGTTGGCGCCAACACATTCGACGCCGGAGAGCGGACGCGCGTACTGGAGGATGCAGCCGCGCGCAGTGCCGTGCCCATAGCAGCCGTGGCAGCCGCCGCCGCCGCCGCAGCGCTCATGGTGCTCGACGTTCGTCGTGCAATGCGCCCAGATGAGCTCTTGACTGGCACCAACGTCTGGTTCCACTCGATTTTGTGACGTGCGAGTATACCAAAACCAAGTCTGTATTGTGACATGGACTGAGAATGCCCAATAATTATTGTCATTGCGCGATGAATTGGGATCAGGCTGATCCCCGTGTTGTACTGGCGGCTGTCGGTGGACGTGGCAGCTCCCGTAGCTCACTCTTGGAGACACGCACAACCTGGCTGCCCTCACTGGAGCTCTGGCTCTTGGACAAGCGTAAGTAGACCTGTTTAGATAGATATACGGCATGTGAGTACATGGCCCTTCTCATGGAATCAAAACAAGCGTACCTTGGCCGTTGCGAGGTCCTTCATGAGAACGTCGTTGGCTTCTTCGAGCTGCTGTATCCGCTTTTGTAGGCGTATGTTGTCCTGTTGGAGGTCGCTATGGTCGTCCTGGTTACCGGTCGAGTCTCGGATCAGTTGCTGGAGCTGGACCTGCATCTGCTTTGCCTTGGACTTGTAGAAGACGACGTGTTTCTCCAGGTCCGTAATGTACTCGTCTTTCTTCTGACAGCTCACAATCAGTTTCTGCCATTCTTCATCCTTTACACTTTCAGGTTCAAGTGACTGGGGTTGAAACCTCTCGAGCTGTTTCGTCTCGAGTTGTTTTTGTTCGTGCAGCTGCTCAAGGCGGGCCACGTGAGCTTCCAGCGACGAAATCGTTTGGTTACTCTCTTCTCTCTGTAGTTGCAGGCGTCGATCGAACTCCTTCCGAGCGGCAACAATACCAGTCTCAAGCTGGGCTAAAGCTGCCTCCCGCTCTTCGATCACAGCAGCGCGTTGTTTGATTTCACTGATCAACTCCAAGTCTCTCGCGCGAAGTCTCGCTGGTTCCTCCAGGCATCGCTTAACGAATGCAAAGCCACCAGCGTTTGCCTCACTAATACCAAGACACCCGACCAATGCTCGGGCCATCGTGTCGAGTGGAGATTGCTCATCCAGTTGTGATTTTCTCTTGATTAGCTCCATCTCCTCTTTTGCAGAAGCCAACTCGGCGTCTTGGAAAGCGATGTGGGAATTAAGATCTTCAATCAGCTCTTCCAAATCAATAGCTTCTTGTTGAGCATCCTTATCAAGGAAATCACCACGCTCTTCCTGACGACGCAGCGACTTGAGCTTCCGCTCAGCACGTTCTCTCAGTTTCTTCAGCCGTTCCAACTCTTCCACAGTCTTGTTTTCTTGTTGCATTTTTTCATTGATGAGCCGCAGCGACGCTGATACATCTGCAATACTCTCCTTCACGGACACACTTTGCCGCATCTTCTCCATTTCGAGTGCATTCAACCGTTTGCTCGCTTCTTCGACATTCTTCTGCGCTGCCTTTTTCTCTTTGAGTAACTGTAACACCTGTTGTCGAGCTTGATTAAACTCAACCAAGCGCCGCACACTCGTCTCGTACAGCTCAAGCACTTCAGTTGGTGTTGGAAACGATACGGTTCCTTTGGGGTCCTTATCATCAATTATAGAATCAGTCTTGGCCATCTTCGCTGGCTTTGAACTCGCTGATGGTCGCGTGGGTGTGTGCTGTTCTGGTTGGTCGATTTTATCGTCGACCAGAGTGTCTTCCAGGACTTGTTTCTCTCGGCGCAGTGCTTCAATCGTCAACTCGGCGTCATTCAGTTGGCGTTCGTACGTTTGCCTCTCAAGCTGCCAGCGGCGGATGGAATCTTCTCGTGTGCGCTGTAATTCGTCCTATCGAGCAGTCAAACACAAAGGAAAGTGGGCATCAAGCAACCGAGTGAGACAAAGCGCGAAGTGTATGTTAACGCCACGAACCCCTCGGTTTCTGTCGTGTCACGGCAGTGAACCGTGATACGAGTGAAGTCGAGGAGGACGAGGTGCGTAGCACAGGAGAACGTACATTCTGATGCTGTAGCTCTTCCACTTTAGCTCGAAGTGTCGCCAGCATTTGCTCCATGCGACTCGTGGTGGTGTGATCTTCCGCTGCAACAACTGCTGCCATAAGTGAACCGCGTGGAATATTCGATGCTGTTGTGCTGTGGCGTCCTGTGGTGCCATGATCTCGCGACTGTGTTACTGGTGCTTTGTCGTCGTCCTCGTCTGCGCCAATCAGTACGTTATCTTCATCCATAAGGTACGTCGGTCCTGTGCGCTTCGTGAACAGACCTCGTGATGATGTTGAGCGCTTGGTGAGGCCTTCTACTTTGTCTGCCGACACCGAAGCTGTCTTATCAGAATGAGGACTCGGGTGTGTTCTCGTAGCTTCTTGTCTGCCTTCACTCATGCCGATATCAGATCCCATAAGTGGCACGGCACGAGGCTCAGACGGTTCATTGCTTGACCATAGTTGACCACTCTTCTCCAGTTCCTGCACACGCTGGATGAGCTTTTCATTCTTGGCCTTGGCTTCGGTGACAAATGCTTGCAGACGCTTGATTTCAGCGTTTTTGATCTCAAATATCTGCTCATCACGCGCCAGATCCGCTTTTGCATGTTTGAGCTCCTTTACCAGCCGCTGATGTGTTGCCTGGTCCACGATTTCTTCGTCGTCGTCTTCACCGGGGAGTTTCTCAACACTTCCACCCATCGACTTCCGCAGCGAGGACTCGACGTTACCGACAGTCTGCACTACCGCGTTCAGCATCTTCACGATCTCGTTCAGCCGCTGCTGCACTGGTCTTCCTAGTGGCTTGATGTCTCGCTCCATCGCCACAAGCGACGTGATCGCCTCGATTGTTAAACCGCGCATCGCCTCAACCGTCTCACCATATACACGACACTTCTTTTTCAACTGAGTAATATCCTGTTCCGTCTTGGAAGCATGGTGCAGATTCGCTGTCGATGTACTTACTGTGGCCACCGAATGTCTGCGATGTCTTGATGATGGCGTTAGCGCTTGAGTACTGCTTGACCCGGCTGTGAGGGGCGTGATGGGTCGCTGGATCTGTAGCTGCGACTGCAACAGTGCGATCTCCTCTTTCATCCGTGCGATCTCTTCATCAGCTTTTGCTTTTTCTTCCTGCGTCTGCTGGTTCACAATGGGCCGGTTTTTTATGTTTTTCGCTCGGTTCGCATACTTGAGCGTGTTTAGCGTTTCTTCAAAGTTGACAGTCGCTGGACTCACGCATGCGATCATGAGCGTTTTTGCATTGCCACCAAGACTGTCTTGCAATAGCCGCGTCAGCTTCGAGTCTCGATAGGGCACATGCACCGTTCCACTCCCTCCTGACGACTGTGAAGCACCGCTTCCCGTTTTGTCTCCAGCGCTCACGAGCTTTCTTTTCTCGTCACTCAAAGCACTAATCACGTTCCCGAGAGCCAAGAGCCCCTGATTGATACTGATCGACTCTTTGAACCGCCCTGCAACGGCACCAGTACGCTTCGCACGCTCGGATCCAGCAAGGTCCACGAGATGGAACTTGGCTTTTCGACATTCCCCTGTCGCGAGGTCTTTCTGCTGCACGATGAGACTGAAAATCGCATGCGATCGACTCGATTGCTCGTTCATCATCGTACTACCGTAACCCGCGACGCGCCGCCAAGCGCTAGAAGGCGGAAGACGGCTTCTTTGGTCTGAGCGACTTCTGACTTGACTCCTGCTGTGATGATATTCCCTTCTCCATCTTCTCGGATGGTCAGTTGCTTCGCCGGTGTCTCCGGGTGCAGCAGATCACGTAGTTCTTCATTGTAAATTTCGATATACTCCACACGCAGCGTGTACTCTTTCTTTTGCTGATTCGCTTGCATCTTCTCGAAGATTGCACGCACAACACGCGGTATCACACCTTGTAGCTCACCGTTCTTCCCGCCCTTGGGATCGACTGAGGAACCCGACATAGTGTGCGTTTTGCCAGTGCCAGTCTGCCCATAAGCCAACACAGTAGCGTTATAGCCTTCCAGGAAGCAATCGACGAGCGGCTCCACAGTATCCCGATACACATCGTGTTGGGAACTGTCAATCCCGAACACTTCATCGAACGTGAACGCTCGGTCCTTGCCTACAATGAGTTGTTGCGGAGCTTTCGAGGCCTCTCCACGGTTATTGCAGCTCAGTCCATCCGCCGATGCTGCGATTCGGATGCAGCTCTTTGTCTGCTCTTGGCGCTCTTTGGCATTCAGAGGACGCACTCGCACGACCACTTTGACCGAGTCGACACCCTCAGCACGCGTGCGTGATGCGTCGCCCATGGCGCCTCAAGTGAGCGCCCACGGCTCTCGATGTCTCTGCGTTCAGCGGAAGAAGCGCACACCAGCAGGAAGTCGCATCTTTAGCCGCAATCGAAAAATAGACACGAGGCTGACCTCCGATCAATTCTCCAACCACGTGACGCTTTTTCCTTGCCCTTTGCCGTCTTCTGTGTTCTTGTAAGTATGCGTTTGTATTGCTTCTTGCGTTCTTCTTTTTCTCTACAAAGCTGTTCTCGTAACGAAGCAATCTCGTCTCTGTGATGTTGGTCAGACTTCTTCGTCTTCAAGTTCTTCGCATCACACAAACAAGAAGACGATTCTCTCTTTTCTACAAGCTTCGCGGAGGCTGCGAGTGCGTCCAGATCGCGGCGTCCTTCCTCATTGGATGCTTGGACTTCGTCTACTAGACACGCAATGTCCTCGTTCTTTGCTCCTGCTCTTTCTCTTTCCGCTGATGCCAGATCGATGAACTGGGCCATGGCCATGTGCTGCTCGCGTTGTCTCGCTTCCACACGGTTTGCAGTCACTCTTAGGGTTGACAGCTCTTCTATCTTTGCTGAGATCACCGCGAGTTGGTATGTCCGGTCATTGGGATCATCACCAAAGGCCTTTTGAGCTTCTGTGATCTGTCGGACACGCTCGTCCATCTTCATCACGTCCGTCTGCATGGTTGTTAGCGCTGCCATTAGCGCCGAAACGTGAGTAACTGCACTCGTGGGCTCTTTTGCAGCCGCTACACATGCTGCTTTGAGCTCATTCATCTCTGTCTTGAGCCTTTTCCGCGTCATCTCAGTGTGTTCTAACGCCTGCGTCAGCGTCGTGATTGTTGCTTGAGTTGTGTAATCTCCTTGACCTCTGCCTTCTTCGCCTGATCGTCTGCGATCTTCAACGCGATCTCTTGGGCGCGCAATCGCCTCTCTTGCTCAGCGTCTTTGACCCACAACGCTCCATTTCCACTAGGCGATCGCCCATTTCTTTCATCATGGCGTGGACGAAAGATGGCCTCTCAGGGTATGCCAATGCGTCATGCTCGATTCTTTCCACGACGTCTCGACCACTGGACTTGAGTAATCTTGGGCAGTGTCTTATCCACTTCCAGTGAAGAGTGAAGACCCATAAGCTCTGCCACTCTCGGGTACATGGCACTCGAGTCTTGCGCCAGTATTTCACTGCCATCGTCAACGGCACGTCAATCAGATCCACGCCTCGTGCGGCATACCACCACTGACCGCTCTTCGGTTCTTGCCCCGTGCTGCACAGCTCCTTCTCCCGCTCTTGTCGGTCTTTGACGATCTCCGCCATGAGCTCGTGTCGCTCTGGGTCCCGAAGCCTACCATCCGAATACTTCTTCAAGAGATTATACAACCGCGCCGTCAATCGATTCGTTGTCATCTCGCGCCCCATGGCTGCATTCACAGTATCTGCTGCTTGCTGCCACACGCGCTGGGCTTGGCCATGCGCTGCTCGATGTGGCTTGAGCTCAAGCAACACACGCAGAATCGCAACGTCCTCTTCAACGATGTTAGAGTCTTGTGCCCCTTGAGATAACCAGGCCGTCCATCGGACCATGGGACATCTGCAGGAGGCTCCGCGTGACGCTTCCTGGACGATACAGAGCCCTACAGAGGAGGAGATGCGGCACCGATCTCGTCCATTGTGCCGAATGTAGCTACTCAATTCATCGCTTTTCTACAAAATTCAATATACCTGCTTAACGTACTATCCGTTAAGAACATTTATGTGATTATTCAACTGGAATATTCTCTCAAATCCTATATTTCGCTAGTCGTCCACTCAAGGCCGAGATGAACATGCTCTCCGTGTGATGACGAGAGCTTCAGAGTGTCGTCGT
>KE464198.1:7642-22884 GCA_000387445.2 Pythium aphanidermatum DAOM BR444 | reverse complement strand
CGTCATGGCATCAGACACTTTTGTGGCGATTATTGGTTTTTCTTCGCCGGCACTGGTTTGAGCAATAGATGAGATAGATAGGAGAACGTCCAACCCAGCGACGAGCCGAACGAGCCAAGATGGATGGCTCTACTATCTCGAGCACGAAGTTCAGAATGGGTGGATCTACATACTAGTTCGAAGTAGTAGATCAGATAAGTGTCCAACATACCACTTCTCG
The DNA here is from genome assembly GCA_000387445.2 of Pythium aphanidermatum DAOM BR444. Classification (NCBI taxonomy): domain Eukaryota; phylum Oomycota; class Peronosporomycetes; order Pythiales; family Pythiaceae; genus Pythium; species Pythium aphanidermatum. The sequence continues at coordinate 22,664 of KE464198.1, read as the reverse complement.
GCGTTGTCATCGACACGTCACGGTCGGTGCAATGCATTGCTTGTTGATGATTAATGCTTGGAGACTGGTGCGTTGCCCATGGTCGATCTGTGGTTCGAGAACCGGATAAGTACGTGAATCACTGTGTCGTCCGTTGTTTCGCCAAAATAGCGGCGTAGTTCACGCGCCGGATTCAATAGCATTCCTTCCGCCAAGTATCTTTCTTTGTCACGCTCATTGGCGCATTGAAGTTAAGTACAATCTGTATGTGGAGGCGTGGCCGTCATCCAAGGATCATTTGTGACACCGCTCTCTTTTCCGAAATAGAGATTGATCTTGCAGGCCGGAGAATCGCTGTTCCGTCTGGATGCACTGCTTTAGAGCATCCACACGCTGTTGCTCCTCCACTTTGATCACGAGGATGCCGCCTTCCCCGATAACTGCGCAGGTCAGAATGACCATGCATCTTTAGGGAGAGAATGAAGAATGCTCGATACTTCGTTGACAAAGCGTTGACCAATTCATGTAGACCACACTCACTGTCCTCTCGTCCCATCTTCTCACAAATGATGGCCCGTTCTCTTCGCTCTGTGTTCTCCTCTGTTTCTGTTGTGCACTTGCCACTGTGTGGTATGCTTCTGCGTCGGTTAACGTTTAGGAGCTCTGGTCACGTGTCGTAGGCAGCTCGCTCCAGTTCGGCATCATTTCGGTCGGTCTATTTCAAAATTAATAAACTTGTCTTTTAACTACCTCAATCGATTTTAATATCTTGAACCTACATAAACAGCCCTATTTTAGCCCAAATTCGTACATACTTGGGCAGTGTGGGTGCGTCTCGATTTGTCCACTTCAGGTGGGGTCAGCTGGCTCGACTGCTCTTCCTTCATAACGCGTACGTCCTTCACAATGGCCCCACCGATAGTCTCTCCTACTCCATCTGCGCTAGCGTGTCGTTCAGCCGTCGCAACGGTTGTGGGACCCACAATGTCCCTCTCCACCACGTCTGACTCGTCGGCATCGTGTTGTGAAAGCGCGCAGCACAATGCTGGTGGCGACGCTGACGCCGAGACCGTGACTGAGACCAAGCGGCGAAAGCAGCGAGCACGAGAGCGTCTCTCGCGACTGAGACGGAAGGTGAGGCGGGAAGAGTGTATGCGCAGCGACTCTGCAAGTTGACTTGGGACAATCATGAGCTCAGGCCAACCTCGCGCACATGAAGGAGCACGTGAAGGCACTCGAGACTGTGGTCACTGCGCTCTGCGTCGTGCGCGATGGCGACCCGATATGGGACGAGTTTCTCGACGAGAGCACAAGGTCTATGCGACTCTTACTCCGTCAATCCCTAGTGGCGTCCGACGACATCCGAAAACTCGCGTACGAGCGAGCCACGTTGCAACGACTTGTAAACGAACAGAAGCTCGCCCATCAGTCACTGCGTGAGCTTTTTGAGACGAATTATGCGTTTACCAGCCCCAAAGAACTTGAGTGGGCGATCTGCGTCGCGCGGTGGCGAGATATTGCGCGTACATACTTTGTTCCTTGGTCGTTGCGTCAGTGTCTACTCGAGATGAACGCCGCCATTCGCGAGATGAATACGGCTGCAGAGTGCGGCCCTACCGTCATTAGCACCAGTGGACTCAACTTCATGGGGTGGCAGGACTCGTGCAGACTCGACCCAACGACGGCATCGATTCACTTACGCCTCCACAAAACTTTCATCCGGAGTGATATGCTCCGCCATTCGCAGTATATATGGAAGGCATACACACATCGAGAAACGTACACACGCGTGGTCCATGGAAACCACACGACTGCAGACCTCGAGGTTCTTCAGCAATGCAACGACGACGTCTGCATCGTACGCTACGTCGAAAGGAGCTCTGAGGAATGCTCCACCGTTCACGTCATGTATTTGCTTTTCCGTATCAAGACCAAGCGTGGCGTTCTCATTGTTATGAGATCAATCGACGCACCTGAGCTTCGCCAGGCGATCGCTATGGTGGGCGCTGCATACTGGTCGACCGAGTCTGTGTGGTTGCAGTGGGAATCCACCAGCGATGATGTCTCGGTGGAGAACGGCCTGCAATGCACAGACTACGTCATGTCGGTCAGTGGCTCTCTCGCGAGCGGAAACTTCGCCTAGCGCGAGACGATGGGCATTTGAAGCCCAAGCTGTCTTGCTTCGTGTTGAGATTGATGTTCTCGGGCACCGGTTGTTGAGTTCATGAAGCCCCGCAGTCTCAAACTCGTCCATTGATGTTTTCAAGATACCCCACGACGCGATGCAATGAGTGATTGGTTGCTGAGCGATGATTTCAGTAGCTCTGCTCCTCAACAATCGACCACACACTAGACATGAGAATAATAAGTGGCCTCCTTCTCTCGACCACGACGCTCTTCGTCCCAAGCGTTAGTGCGAATCAGCAGCGTGCGCTGGTGCTGAACAGTCTCCAGACAATTGACTCTGACGGCCCCGTTCCTCGTACGCAATGTTTTGAAAACCGACCTATTCGCTGTAGCTGATGGGTCCTCTATCCGCGAAGAATCGAATTTCCATCTCCAGCCGTGTGACGTTGCTTCTGCCCAACAGGCATTCGTGTACGACAGTAATACCACGAAAATCAGCGCGCCCAGGGCGTGGTTTGTGTATTTCAAGGCCACGGCGCAGATCCGCAGCTGGGCCAAACCGATGCTATGCATTGACATGGGTGAGTCTGACCCAGCGTCACCAGAGCCACAACCGTGGACGCTCAGTGAATGCGACGCTAAGGATCCGATGCAGAAGTTCGTGTACAACGAGATTAGCCACCGTCTTTTGTCGTGGAAGCACCGTCAGTGGGGTCTCAACTTGGGCGACGACCGCTACGACGATGAGAGAGATCTTCTTGGTCGACCTATCTGCCCGTACGCCAGGTCCAGCACCAACACGATGCGCCGCGCAGTCCCGCCGCCTGCGTCCTGAACACTGACTCATTCCAGCAGCTTCGTACTTTGACAATAAAATATGTATTCGTCTATGATGAGGCTACTGCTTCCTCTGGCGGCGCAGTTTCCCGGCCACCGTCGTCGCTGGAAGCTCCGCTGGTGTTGACGGATGTGTTTCCACGGCCACTTCTTTTACTGCCGCTGAGGTAACGATCGTGATCGTCTGCGAGGGGCGATCAGTGAACGAGCAAAGTTTTGAAGTCACGCTACCACCACGGCCCCAGCCAAACTTCGAGTCGAGACATAGGTTGCGCCGACCACTCGAGACCAGCCGCTTGAAGTCGGATGAGTAGATGAACTTCTGATGAATGTCGAGGGAGTCACACTCCTCTAATGTCCATGGGCTCTCTACATCATCAAAAGTCTGGCCGTTGCTTACGCACAGCTCAGGTTTGCTCAGACTCTTGATTTGTGACGTCATCTTGTCGTAGATGAACGTCGAAGCTGTGGCGTAAGGGAGGTCACTCTCTCTTCGCATACTCAGCTCAATACCGCTCTTCGTGTCGGCTAGAGCTCCAGTATCTGCCAGACATTCGTCGTCGACTCCACATAACTTAAATGACGTCCCCTTCTCCAAGACCTCGGGGGCAAACGCGACGTCACTCTGGTGTGCGACGAAGTGCTGGGTCATGCTCAGTGGATTGCAGGCGGACGCACAAATGTGTGGGTCACCTTCTTCCCCCCACGCTCCGCTATCGTCAATGCACAAAGCCGGCTTGGATGTGAACACGATCATCCGTGTAGCAGCGTCGTAGCTGGCTGGCTGTCCACCATCAGTGCACTTGCGCGCATGTAAATTCGCGTCGGCTTCTTCGGCGACAATGCATTCGCTTGGATCAGCGTAGTTCTTGATCTTTCCATCACTTGAGTCCCTGAAGAAGACCTGTTGTGCCGCAAATTGGCCACAGTGTTCGAGCCGGAAGCCAGTTGCTCCTTGCGTCAAGCAAAGTCCCGTCTTGTGTAGAGATCTCAAGTAGATGGGTTTGCCTCCGTCGAACGCCTCAGCGCCCCGTGTGACAGTCTCTTCTGGTGATGTGTACCTGATATCAGTGTCTTCAGCTTGCGTGGTCACAACCAGAAGCAGTAGTGCAAATGCTGTGAGGCTTGGCGAAGGGATCTTCATGGTAGCGATTGATAGATGGATCTCAAGATGAGAAGTGAGCTCGTTTGCTGTGAGTTTCACAGAGATCTGCCTGGTAAGAGCGGCGTCAACGCCACGCACTCGTCTGGCGCGTGTCTAACCGATGCATCCACGAATAAGCTCCAATGGGTTTCACTGCGCGAGTCCGGCCGAGCTGACCCATAGTTCGAATTCTGAGATTCAGTGCTCACTTAAACCTAACAAAGTTGTTTCTAAATTCAAAACCATTTTGGAGACTATCATTGGTCAGTGTAAATTTCGAAACCCTCACCCAGAAGAAAAAAGAACATGTTGACGGGTAGCCAAGTCGACTAAAGCTGCTCGACGACCTTTCCGATCTCCTTGGCTGCTTCGCCAACAAAAGAGAAACGGACGGATGTCCTAGGTCGCCCCCACGCTGCTCATGAGCTAAGAATACTCGGGCATGATCCACAGAGTCCGCCCCGTTATCGCGAACGAATGGAGTATGAGTGTTGCCTCGCCCAACACGTTACGAGCGATGGATGAAAGGGCAGCCCATTGCCTCCTGACTCGTCATCGAATAGCTTTGAGCGTACGATTAATGTATCGCTGATTTCTTCATCGATTTGGCCGTGTTCAGCTCGGCTGGAATGGTCATCGAGGAGCTCTATATATCTGTTGGTGTATCGCTATCGAGTTCACACTGTGTACCACAATAGACGCCAACTTTGTCAGTCAGTCAGTCATCGAGGAGCTTAATTCAATGGATCACTGAGACGACATTGGTCGTAAAGATGGACTTCGCGTCAGACCATGCATTTTCAGACAAAGCTGGCATTTCACCGAAGTATTTCGCGAGCGCCTCAGACCAGCCACAGAAGCGGAACGACAGCTATGTAGCAGTAATAATTTTCACCGTTCATTTTGTTCCTACACCAAGCCACAACACGGTCGGCGGCGCTGTGAGAATGACCAGGGAGTAGATATATCAAGGTGCCTCTTGTAGAAGATGACAGGCAGCATTGCAAAGAAGTTGAACTGACCTAAGCTTCATCTTCTAAACGTGCCCACACCCTCTGGAAACGTGTTAGCTTCACCGTCTTTGCTCGCTTCCTGGGCATCACAGTCTGGGCTGATCCTCCTCGACCGCCTTCAAGTCGCTGTTGAGCGTCAGTTGTGCATTTGGGGGCGATCATGGTAGCGCCCAGAAAGACCGTGATGTGGAAACGGATGGGCAGCATGTTGCTGAAATTTGTACAGTGTGAGTGACTCAAGCTAAAAATATCCGCACATTTTTTAAAAAAATTAAGTCGACCTTGTTCAGGGGTCTGGCGGACTCGGTGACCCAGGTCACCGCCAACCGCTTCGTTTAGTGCGTACTAGTATAGCTACAGCAGCTCGCTCGAAGTAACACGATTGATGTTGATAATGATGATAAAGGTGAAGTCTATTGAGTTCGACGTTAGCGAATTCGAATAGCTAGAAGAAAGTAACACGATTGACTCCATCATGGTGAAGATCTCTTATACGCGCACTCAAGCAAACACGAACCATTGAACGACAGCGCATCTGCCCCAGCGTCTACGCTTTGATGTACTTCTTCATCACCGTTTCGATGTTTCTCCCTGTCGCGCTTAGATCAGCGAGTCGGACTTGCTTGACTGGCTTCTGCCACGAGTCTGGGATGCGCTCGTCAGCAAGAAACGACTGGGCGAACTCCACGCGACACATTTCATCTCCCGCCCCACCGAACACGCGGAGGATTGATGCGGCCTCACGAAAAGCCAGGGAGCGATGGAAGCCACTCAGCTGGCAGCCACTCGGCTTGCTCTTGCACAGTTGCATGCGCACGACCGCCGCTTCACCCAGCTGCTGGACGCCGAGCACCCCGTTGACAGCACGGCCCAGCAAGTCGCTGGCCAGGTTCATGTCAACAGCAGCCGGGTCGCCCTGGTAGAACTGGTCGGCGTGGACCACAGAGAAATCGTGTTCAATGAAGTTGTGTTTGCCCAGATCGGACAGAGATGTCGTGGCCTTGAGCAGCGTAGCGTGGAAGTTCGCAAGGCCGGAGTCGAGATTGAGCACTTCCATTAGCGCCTTGACGTAGAGTGCCTTGGGGATGTTTTTCCCATCGCGGGGTAAGAAGCCGTGGTTAGCGAGCGTGTTGAGCGCAGGACACGGAGAACGCACGTATGGCGTTGTAGCTCCAACCTGGCCCGAAACCATGGCTCCAGTAGGGCGGAAGTAGGCGCCAACAGGAAGTGCGGAAGGGTCCACATCCATCGAAGGCGATGCTGCAGATGGAGTACTCTGAGTCTGTTGACCACTGACGCTTGAAAGTAAGGCGAGTGCAATCAGGATACAAGGCTTGATGATGGAGACCATGGTGTTGGCAGGGACGGAAATCGCTTGGTTAGGAAAGACTGCCCGCAATGAGAAAGTTGGAGAATGAGCAGATGCGTGAAGAACGAGAAGGTTTCGAATTGTCAACGTGTAAAAGATTGTTTCTATGGGGAGCCACAAAGTGACTCCTTTGCCTCTTACACTGTATCCCTGCCTTGCCTCTTACGCTGTATCCTTAGTATCAAACGTGGGGCAACTGCGTTCTGTAGAACACGGGGCATCATGTGGACGCGAGAGAGCGTGGTGATTTGTGGAGTGGAAGCCACAAAAGCTGGTCCAGATGGCTACAGTTGACCACGTTGATCATGACTTTCGGTGAAAACACAATCTCAACATCAAACGAGCTGAACGAAAAGAGTAGTGGTGCTCAAAACTCAACAGATTACATCAACCAGTGTGCTTTACTCATGATTATCACTGCGCTACCACCTACAATGCGACAATGATACACTCATAGCAACGTTAAGTGCTCAAACACCAGCGACACGCTGAATCTGAGACGAGATGGTGGTCAGTTCGAAGAGTGTAACTGGCTGCGGTGGTCTGCGCCAGTCAGCTGGGAACTGCTCCAAGACCATGAAGGAGTACGCGTGTTGGACGCTGATGCTAGCACCATTGCGTCCACCAAAGACTTGGACAAACGTTGCAGCCTCTCGGAAGGCAATTGTCCGCTGGTTTGAACCAAAGTCACAGCCTGTGCGCTTCTGTTGGCACCAGATCAAACGCACTCGCAGTGCTTCACCGACCTCGTTGATACCGAGTCTCCCATTGTTACCTCGTGAGAGCAAGTCATTGGCAAGGCCGCCGTCGACCTGAGAAGGATCCTGACGGTAGAACTGGTCAGCGTGCACGAGTGACGAGTCGTGCTCAATGAAGTTGTGGCGGCTGAGGTCGGCGAGTGTGAGTGAGAATGGCAGACCAGCTGTTTGTAAGTTGGCCGTGAAGAAGTCGACGTTGTACGCTTGCATGACAGCATTGCGCAGGAGCTGCGGCGTTAGTCGTCGACCATCACGAGGGATGTAGCCGTGGTTGGCTAACGTATTGAGTGCCGGACATGGGGAGCGCAGGTACGGTGTGTTCGCTCCAGGGGTTCCCGAGACTTGGTTACCGCTTGGACGAAAGTATTGACCCACTTGCTGAGCATTGGCAGTCGTGCTACACAGCGTGATAGTAAGGAGTGTGCCCAAGACGAGCTCAATCAACTTGGACAACATGGTAGAAGAAGGAGGGACGAAAACGGAGGTTTGTGGCCTGGACTACGCGAACGACAGCGCGAGTTGTGGAATGAAGGAGCTCCAGCAACCGCTTTGGATGGGGAGGAGCTTAAAGCGTTCAAGTGCAAGAGATGGCGACCCATGAGAAAGACACGCTGTTCTACGATGTCGGATGGCTGATACGGGCGCCTTTCACCCGCCTTTAGAGCTAGGAGACCACAAAGATGTGAGCAAGTGTCTCCACATGCCAACACTCGAGTCGCATATCACTATGTGGAGTGGTCTTCTACGGTATCCGACCGGCTGACGCACTGGATACTGAGCTCGATCTTTTACTTGGCATCGAACAGCTACGGACGGAGAGAGCCAGTACTGATTCATCCCTCACCAGAGTGACAGAGTCAGAGAAAATACAAAGAACAAGGTATAGAATCCGGATGTCACTACGTAATCGATGCAGCTGTGACGAACTCCAGGTCTGGTGGATGTGAGGCGTGAGGCAACGTGGCGTCCAAGGCATTGACGATATCGGTGGTGCATGTGGCATTCATATCATCAAGTCGGTCGCTCAGTTGCGAGGACCTTGCGCGTCGCGTGGCAACCGGAAAGGAGCGTGGATGACAGCAAGTGGAGAGCCATCAGACGATCATCGAGAAAAATGCGAAGCCTTTGTCGTTGCAACTGCGTTTACTGACTCCATCCATCGACACATACGCTGTGCTCTGCAACGATAAGGCAGATCAACTACGGATTCATTTCGTTTTACGCAACGCCGGCGATCTTCTGGACCTCAATCGAGATTGAGTTGAGTTCATTCAGATTGATCGTTTGCTGCGACTTCTTCCAGTCTACTGGGAACTGCTCCAGCACCAGGAACGAGTACAAGTGCTCGACCGTGATTGTGTTGTCCTTGGTCGCTCCCATGATGCGCAACAGCTTTGCGGCCTCTCGGAACGTGACGTCGCGCTGCCCCGACTTGAAGTCGCAGCCTCCCTGCTTCTGCTGGCACCAGATGAGCCGCGTACGTAGCGCCTCCCCAATTTCCTTCTTCCCCAGCTTGCGATCTTGGCGCATGCGTCCCAAGAGGTCATTGGCAAGGCCGGCGTCTACTGTTGCGGGGTCCATTTTGTAGAACACGTCCGCATGCACCAGCGATGCATCGTGTTCGATGAAGTTGTGTTTGCTCAGGTCCGCGAGCGTGAACTTGCCCTTTGGAAGGCTACCGGTGATGAAGTTGGCCACGGAGTCATCGACGTTGAACACGTTCTTCATCGCCTTCTTGAGCATGTCGATTGTGATGTCCTTGCCATTGCGGTTGATGTGGCCGTGGTTTGCAAGGGAGTTCATGGCTGGGCACGGCGACCGGTGGTTCGGGACCCACCAATTCGTGTTGCCCGTGACTTGATCGCCCGACGGACGCACGTACTGCCCCACAGGCTGGGCTGACACTGTTGCAACGCAGGCCAAAGCAAGACAGAGGACGCGCTTGAGAAACATGTTGGTTGGAAGAGGCAAAGCGGAATAAGTCGTCGGGAAGATCGGCGAAATTCAGAATGAGCCGAAGCCGTGCACAAGAAGCTACAGCTATGGCGGTGCACAATGGTGATCAGGTCATCGCAAGAGGACTGACAAACACTGGCATCGGCCTGATAGTCGGACGATGGAGAGGTGCCACTGGATGCTAGATACTGGATACTGCCCACCGATATTAACACTGAGATACAAGCACCAGATGGCTACAGAACTGACCCATCGTAATGGCCTCGGAGCTTTTACATGCGGTCAGTGTCCCTCGCCTCTCAGCCTTTACACTGCACGAGACCGTGGTGGGTGTCTCCCGCCCATGGATTGCTGACAGCGCCTTCACCAGTGCACGCCACGTAAGATCTGACACCACCCGCCTCAGTTGGCTACAGATAACTGTGAGAACTGCGTCATTAAATTACACGCTCCATACCTCCATACTTGCCGGCGTCCAGAACGCGCTTCCCTTTGCCTACGACCTCCTATCTGTATAAGATCTCAAGTGATATAGCAACGCTAAGATGACGCATCGTAAGATGTGCTCAGCTTGGCCCCGATGGAGATAGCAATGCGCGAGAACCGAACAGATGCACGCCGCAGGACGTCCGGTTTCTGCTTCTCGAAGGCAGCAACAGCCGTCAAAAGCTTCTCCGACGCGCTCAGCCCCGTGAGATCCGGCACAACCGACTTGAAGTTCTCGTTCAGTTGGATCTTCGGTGACTCGACATCGGGCAAGCCAAGCGACACGTCAGCAGTAATATCGGGGATTGCCCCACCGGCGGCAGTGGGCGTCAATCCTGTTTTCATTGCCGCAGCGGCCAGTAGCGCTGCGGGGTCCACACTCCCAGCCACACCAACGCTGGCCACTGGAGGTGCTGCTACGTCAAGCTCCGTTTTCAACTTAGTCTTGGCCATTGCTGCAATAGCAGCGGCGGTGGCGGCCGTTGGAATTGTCTGTGGGGCGACGCTAGTCGCGGGTCCCGGTCCAGTCATGGCCTTGTTCGCAGCCGCCTCATACTCTTCAGCGAGCTTGCATTGCACCAGCTGCTGAGAGATCTTGTTTATCATCTGCGCGATTCGCTGGGCCGTTTGTGCTAGCTTTGCTTGTTGAGCAGGCGACTTCGCACGTGACTGCTGCGTGATGAGCTCTTGTTGTTGCTCCCGAAGCTTGGCGTGTTGTGCCGTGAGCCGCTGCTTCTGGGCCTCAGGCAACTTGAACGTGCGATATTGCGCTGGCGTGAGTCCGGGCGTGAGTGTGGCCGCTGCCGAGCTAGGGCTGGTGACTGTCCCTGCTCCGGTAGGGGTGCCTCCGGACGAAATATCGATCGGATTCTGTCGAGAAGTACCCAGTCCGGTGGGAGTCGTGACCGTGGGTGTCACTTCAGTTGCAGCTCCTGTCAATGAGGCTGCGAGCAAAGTCGCATCGGTGGCAGTAGGCACTGGAGCCGCCGGAACTGGCTGTTGTCCAGGGAGCCCATTGGCAGCGGCCACAGCCTGCTGCTGACGAAGCTGCTGCTGTTGTTGAAGCTGTTGCTGCTGGAGCTGTTGGGCCTTGTGAGCGGCCGCCTGTTGCTGTGCCAGCAACTGCTTCTGTCGAGCTGCAATAAGTTGCTGTTGTTGTTGCTGGCGTTGCTGCTGTTGTTGCTGCTGAACTTGCTGAGCTTGTTGCGCCTGGAGGAGCTGCTTCTGCTTTCGGGCCTGCTCCAACGCCTCCTGTTGTTTCTTCGCAGCAGCAGCCGCCTCCAATTGCAACTTCTTTTTCTGCTGTTCTTCCTGCGCCTTGCGCTGCTGCTCTGCTAGGATTTTCTTCTGTTGTTCTTGTACCTGAGCCATGCGTTGAGCTTCCTGTTGCTTCTTTAATGCCTCTTGTTGTGCTTGATGAGCAGCCAAGGCATTGGCTGCTGCCTGGTTTGTAGCTGCCTGCTGCGACGTCGCACCACCTGCAGCACCTGTCGCACCGGCATTACCAGACAACCTCGCCTTGTCCTTGAGTCGCTGTAAGATGGGCAGCACTTGCTTCTGGATGTGAGCTTCAACACGATCAAGATCGTTCTTGTTGTTGCTTGTGGGTTTCGCCGGGTCTTGCTGCAACAGCGCGATAATCCGTCGCAGCGTCATAAGGAAAGTATTGATTCGCTCCTGCTGCTGGTTTCCTGGCTTCTGTTTCACCATACGCTCGAACTCCTTGTAAACGATCACCAAGTCATCCCAGTACTTCGTCTTCAAATCCCGCAGGCGCTCGCTGTACGACGCATCCAGTGCCGCTGCTGTGGCCGCTGCCGTGGTAGTAGGAGTTTGCTGTGGAGCGACTGCAGACATTGTCGCGGTCGTTGCAGCGGCCGCCGCCGCCTGAAGCTGTTGCTGCTGAGTGGTCATACCGGCAGTCGCATGCGCGAGAGGGTTCTGCTCTAGATCAACAGTGTTCTTAGCTCGCTGCAGGGCGCGCATCTGCGCTTGCTGGTCGTGAGCAGCTTGTAGTTGCTCCGGCTTGATACCACGCGACGCAGCCACAGCCGCAAGAGCTGCCGCAGTGGCAGCAGCTTGGTTCTGTTGTTGCTGCTGAAGGGCTACCGCGGCTTGTGGCTGTTGTTGCTGCTGTATTTGTACTTGCTGAACGACTGCGGGCTGGGTCGATACTTGCACTGCCGGTTGCTGCACAGTGACAGTCGCGTCCAAGCTCGCAGGTGCAGCTGTCGTCTGAGCGGTAGCAGCCGCCGGTGCTGCAGGCTGGCCAGTCTGAAGTTGCAGCTGCTGTTGCTTCTGCATCAAATATTGTTGTTGCTTGCGCTGGAGTTGCTGTTGCTTGGCCTTTTGCATCTGCTGTAGCCGCGTGCGAGCAATCTCGTGCTGCTGCTGCAACTGCTGAAGCTGTTGACGACGCTGTTCAGGGGAGACACCCTGGGCCTGGTGCTGCTGGGCAAGTTGTTGTTGTTGTTGAAGCTGTTGCTGTCGGAGCTGTGCCGTTTCCTGTTGTTGAGCTCGAAGCAACTGCTGCTGTTGAGCTTGGAACTGCACTTGTAGGCGCTGAAGCCACTGCTGCGCCTGTTGCTGCTGCGGCGTCATCGTGGCGCTCGTGGCTGTTCCAGCCGCAGGAGTGGCAGTGGCCACCGCTGCGGCAGGCTGTGTGGGAGTCGCCGTTGGCACAGCAGTCGAGACGTTGGCAGTTGTCATACCTGGCACGAGCCCAGCGGTAACTGCAGCGTTCTGTGCTGCAACTGCAGCCGCCGCGTGCTGTTGGTACGGGTTCACTTGCGCAGTCGCCTGTGGCTGCTGCACCGCCGTCACACCCTGGAAGCCCTGCGTCACCTGTGGCTGCTGTGCGACGCCCAACCCCATGGCGTTGGCGTTCGCCGCCATCATCTGCTGGGCTGCCGCTTGCTGCTGCTGGAGCTGCGTGGCCTGCATCTGCGCCGTCGCCGCCTGCGTCTGCTGCTGTGGGGCCACCATCCCTGGCTGCATCGCGGTTTGGGGCTGCGGCACAGCCGCGCCGGCAGGTACTTTCCGTCGCAGACTCACGATTTTGCGCTGCATTTTGGTCATATACGTGTTCTATATACCCCATCATCACGTCAGTCGCAGTCAAAAACCGACCCAAAACACGTCACCACAACGTACGCGATCGCCGCTGTTGGACCAGAGCATGAGCTCGAACTTGGCGGCTGAGCCCCATACTTTCTGCTTGTCATTTTCGCCAGAGATTCGCAGCAGCTCATGATACCTGCACGGCATTCCATGGTCCTCGAGTCAGTTTTCTTTCTCTCATCGTTATGGAGGTTCTACGAGGCAGTTGGACGCGCGGAGACCGGCATTCGAACGTACATCTCCGTGATCATTTGCTTGCGCACATCTTCGGACACTTCCTGGCGCCACTGGCCCTCCATTGCGGCCCCGACGTCGCTCGTAATCTGCCTGCCGCTTCGGGCCCCTTTGTGTGTGCTTCACGTGGTGAAACGGGAAGTGTGGGGAGCGCCAGGCGGGGAAGCGAAGGGATCATGAGAGCTGATTGGCTGAAAAGCGAACGAGGGTGGTTTGACCGAGTGACAAGGCATTGAAATGAGGAAATGACAAACAAACGAGGGAGTGGTTGAAGAGTGACATTGGATATGAGAGAAAAGCTACGAGAAATGATAATGTAGCCACGGCCAATTGATTGTCATGGCCAGCGACGTGTGGGGCGGGGCGCTGTTGTAGTGGGCACTGGGGATGAAGACACTCCAGGAGGACGCGTCGTGAATGCGGGAGCGATGGTGGACACGGAGGAGGTCGTTGGGACTGGGGTCGATGGAGTGGGAGTCTTTGTAGTTGGGGTGACCGACGTGGGGGAGACCGTGGGGGTGGGAGCTGCGGTGGATGGCGGTGCTATCGAGCTCGTAGGTGTCGGAGTTGTGGTCCTTGGTGCTGGAGTTAAACTCGTAGGAACTGGCGAACTAGTTGTCGGGGCTGTAGAACTAGTAGTTGGGGGCACCGTCGTCGCGAGGTCACAGGTCTCCTGCGACCCTGTACCGAAGTTCTGTGTCCAGTAGTGTTTGTAGGTGCTGTAGGCGTACCCTGTACCAAAAAAACTTGTACGCACCAAGGATGTTGGCGCGGTGACCCGCCGAGTTCATCCAGCCTGTTATCACGGCGGATACATCAACATACCCTGCAGCAACGTTCTCTGCTAGTGAACTCCACTTAAAGCCCTGTGCATCCACTCGGGACGTCATCGTGGACCCATTCGAGCCTGTGTGGCTCATGAAATTGTTTGTCGCCATGTCCAGGGAGTGTAGTTCCGCGGCTCGCTGTAGCTTGTTGTTGGTACACAGAGGAGCAAGCCCATTAGCTGCTCGCTGAGTATTGACAGCATCCAGCATGAGCTGCTGGTAGTTGACGAGCACGCCCAGGTTTCTTGAGCTTGTCACTTCGGCTTCGCACACCAAAGAGAAGAGCGAGATGAAGAGTAGCGTGGAGCTTGTAAATAGCTTCATTCGTGGTAGATGGCAAAGTGAAAAGTGGGCTAGCAACACGACTTCCCTCATCTAAGGGATTGTCACGCCAGCCAACCCGAAGCGTGCGAAGATGAGAACGGCTCGTGTCAAGAAGCTAAAGAAGCTTCATGCACTGAAAACCTTTCATTGTGTCGCGATGTGGTCAGACTTGCATGGGATGAGGCGCGGGATCTGCACAATGCGAAGGTGTGGTATGTGCACACAGAGCTATTTTCGATGTAGCAAACTTCTCTCCAAGTGGTATGGGCATTGTAGGCCCTGCAATACACGCAGCGTTACCCAGTCGCGCTTCAACTGTCTTTTAGCTGTCAGGTCAGAAGCAACTCATCCAATGGAGAACGATCACTAATCACCTAACGCATCTATGCGATGCCTCGATATGTTCATGGTGCACGTGCACTTTCCATTCTTCGTGTCGAGACTTGCTATTGAACCCTCTTCTTGACGCACATTTCAACATGCTTGTATGTAAGCATTTCGATGGACTCACAAACCCCTGTTTGTGAACTAGTTCACGTGCTGTGAGGCTTCGTCCTCCGATCTTGCGGCTGTCACATGCAAACAGACTCCTTTCTCACGCTCCCCTTCCCAGCCAATAGTGAATGGACATTCACGCTTACCTCGAGCTCTCCATATCCATGCATGCTCTCGTCATTCTCCCCTCTTGACTCCATTTGAATCATCGTCGAACTCAATCGGATCGTACAGCAAGTAGGGATGTTTTCAACCAATCAAATCATCCATTCTCCTTCTACTGCCGTATAATGGAAGCATAACCTTGAACCGTACCCTACTTCTATAATCAACTGAATTGACCCTCCCTCTTG
>KE464197.1:0-16057 GCA_000387445.2 Pythium aphanidermatum DAOM BR444 | reverse complement strand
GACCGTGGGTCAGCCGGTCCCCCGTAATCGTTCGGTTTGACGGTCAACTGATTACGCGAAGAAGTGGGCGGTTGAGGTTGCAGTCTGAAAATGAACGCATCACGTTTGATAGTACACTGATCGTAGGTGTGTTTGTGCTTCCACGCATCGACACCATAGACAGAGGCGCATAGCTCACAGCTGCGAGGATCAAGGGAGAGAGAACGCATCCTGGCGGTGAGATCATGATACGCCAGCCCTGGGAAGGAGCCAGATGAGGCTGGGCTAGGCTGAGCTAATGTATCAAAGTGGAGCAGGTGTCGTGGACGAAAGGAAGATGGAGCTGCTGGTGGACTGCGTCATGCGGATCGACTCAGGGGCCACGCGGGGCGAAGACGAGGGGAGCCAACGACGCCAAATGATGCAGGCAGCGACAGCGCATCGGCTGCAGGAGGAGGAGGAGCTGGGGGCAAGAGGAAGCCGTTGTATGTGATGCAAAAGCAGGAGCGTGCCGCACTCATCGATCAAGTGAGGGAGCTCGAGGCACAACTGGAGCTGCTCAAGATCAAGGCCGGACTACCGACAGTACAGGACGCGAATACATTGGCGCACGCGCAGCAGGAGAACTTCGAGTTGGAAGAAGAGATTCATGTGAACCTGCTGAAAATGGGTCGACTGCAAGCCATGATCACGACGGAGCTGGTGCGTGTATCTGTGTAGTTGGCGTGTTCTAGTGGCAGCCCAGCTGATGGAGACTGTGCGTGTATATGATAGCATCGAATTCCAGTGAATCCGATGGCGACGTTTATCCATTTGCCGCGTGAAATGCAGAAGCGCAAGGAGATCTTACAGGACATGAAGGGTATCAAACTACGTCGCGCACAAGAAGTGGTTCTGAATCGTCTTCATGGCTTCGACCCATTGTCTCCGTTAAGGAAAGAGGAGCGTTTTCGCACTGAAGATGGATTGCATCGGCTTTTCGTCCTCTCGATAGAGCAGTTTGAAGGATTGCGAAGTGCACGGCAATTGTTTGATGCGCTCATGTACCACAACGCGAACTTGGAGATGGCTGTGACCGAGATGCTGGGCCAACTTACAATCCGTGAAGACAGCGAGGAAATTGATTCGACGATCTGGAACCACCGTATAGCCACTGCAGGTCACGTGGGCGACATCGAAGAGCTCAACACCGTCGGCTTCGCCCACTTTTACGACAACTACGTCCCTCACAGCGGTGCGCAGTTTGCTGTGATCACGACGGATACTGTGGACATCGACGACCTCTACCCGTACAAGCCAATGGAGCGTACGCGCAAAGATGGACAATTGGCTCAGACGATCAGCGAGCATAGGAGACCCGACACGGGCGAGCTGGTCGTAGTGTTACGCACATGCAGGTTCACGACCCAGATCCCACCAGCGTTTCCAGCTCCGCCAATTCTCATGGAGAAGCTGCTGGAGAACATGACGCGATGGGATGCGGTGCACGACAAGTGCATCCGCGAGCACTTGACCCGGGAGAACCGACTTCGTTAGGATCCGCTCTTTCTCATAGTTATCTGTCATTCACGTGGTATTCAGATAAAGAGCATCGCGCAATGCCACAGAAGAATCACCCTACGCCTCCTCACTGATGATGCATTGATGAGCGGAAGGGCGGCGGGAGCTCACGCGATGGACGAATGACCACAGGAAGACGTGGAACACGACGTATCAGCAGCAAAAGGTGAACTACCATTCTGCTAGGAGCCTCATGGGGACGTATCCATGGATGGGAGAAGAAAGACGTTTTGATCGCGGAATTTCGAGGACATGAAGCAATGGCCAACAACGAAGTTGTGCATGGCTGGGAGGTCGAGAATATTCTTTAAGCACAAGGTGCCCATGAACTCATGCCGACGTGTAATGTTAAACACAAGAGATGGAGAAGTGCAACGCGATCTAACAGGATACGACATTGTCCTGAATCATCTGCAAGGCGTTGGTCCACTACCGCCGTACAGGCATGAAGACCACTATCGTAGCAAATATGGACGGCACAGACTTGGCCAGTTTGAGGAAGCTGACAGTATTTAGCAAGCATTCGATACACTTGGAGGTGACTATGAACGAGACACTGGACCAATTCACAATCCTACAAGATGGTGAGGTAGTCGACTCCACAATCTGGAATCTCATCATGACGTAGTGCCGCACACGACGCGCCTAGGCTTCCTGTATACTCGCAAAGCTGTGGCTACAGCTGGAAAAGCGCGTCAAGGCACCGAGAAGGTGCGGAAGATGACTGACTGACTTGTAGAATCGCCACCAGAGCGAAGCGAATGATCGGAGTACTGTACACCACCACCACAAGTCCGCAAACTTGCGAGAGTGTTCCTTTGTAGCTTCATGATGATGTCTTGACGACTGTATTTAATAAATGGCTCCGTTGACCATCTAAGAAGACGGATTAGGCTGGTTTCGCCCAGGCTAATGGACAAAAGTGGAGCAGGTGTCGTGGACATGGTGGAGTGCGTCATGCGGATGCAGAGCGATCGCAGCAGCGACGATGGGCAGCCAACGACGCCAACTGATACAGGGAGCGACAGCGCATCCACGACAGGAGGTGGAGGAGCTGGGGGGAAGCGCAGGGCGTCGTATGTGATGCAAAAGCAGGGGCGTGCCGCACTCATCGATCAAGTGAGGGAGCTTGAGGCACAGTTGGAGCTGCTCAAGATCAAGGCCGGACTGCCGACAGTACAGGACGCGAATACATTGGCGCATGTGCAGCACGAGAACTTTGACTTGGAAGAGGAGATCCACGGGAACCTGCTGAAAATGGGACGGCTGCAAGCCATACTCACGACGGAACTGGTGCGTGCGCGAGTTGATGGCATCTACTGATTTCGTCTGACAGCTTCATGGCTGTGTATAATAGAACAAGGGGCGCGTGAACCCCCTAAAGACTTTTATTCATTTGCCTCGGGATACGGAGAAGCGCAAGCAAATCTTACAGGATATGAAAGGCGTGAAACTGCGTCGAGCGCAAGAAGTTGTGTCAAATCGCCTTCACGGGTTCGATCCACTATCCCCGTACAGGAAAGAAGAGCACTATCGCACCGAAGATGGATTGCACAGACTTCTGGTGTTCACAATCGAGCAGTTTGAAGGACTCCGCAGTGCGCGGCAGTTGTTTGATGCGCTCATGTACCACAACGCGAACTTGGAGATGGCTGTGACCGAGATGCTGGGCCAGCTCACAGTCCGAGAAGACAGCGAGGAAATCGATTCGACGGTTTGGAACCACCGTATCGCGACCGCCGGTCACGTGGGTGATGTTGAAGAGCTCAACACTGTCGGGTTTACCCACTTCTACGACAACTACGCCCCTCATAATGGTGCTCAGTTTGCTGTGATCACCACCGAGTCCGTGGACGTCGATGATCTGTACCCATACAAGCCGATGGAGCGCACGCGTAAAGATTGCCAAGTTGCACATACCATCAGCGAATATCGGAAGCCTGAAACAGGCGAGCTGGTCGTCGTGCTACGCACATGTAGATTCACTGCTCAGATTCCACCAGCATTTCCAGCACCACCCATACTGATGGAGAACCTTCTGAAGAACATGTCGCGATGGGATGCAGTGCGCGATAAGAGCATTCGCGAGTACTTGGCGACCCAGAACACTTACCTACTTCATTAGGTTGAGCTCTTCATCAACCGACGTCGCCATGTGAGGAGCATGGCCCAGCGCTGCAGAAGAATCGCTACTCTGTCTATTGAAGGTGGTGGAGTCAGACGACGGAATGGTCTTGGAATCAATGCGGAGTATGGCGCCACGAGAAGCATCGAGCGCACCAGCCTGCACCTCCTGAGTAGCACACACGACAATGCATGTCTTTATTAGGTTGGGCTAGTCTTCACGTTTCTCATGTCTGGAGAATCTCCAGTGGAGATCATCGAGGGCTCAGTGCGATGCGAGTGATGGAGGGAGAAAGCGGTTCCTGTGTGCAGTCGGTGGGCTCTGAGCGCGTTGTAGATCAGACGCAGGGGCGGCGGATGCGCGCCAAGGGGACGAACGCCAGGAGGACGAAGAGCACTTGCCATTCAGCGGTGGAGGGCTCAGGGCTTCGTCAGCGGCGTCTCTCATTATCACCCATTCACGGGCCAACCCAAGGGGACAACTGCAGTACGATTTCACACCAGCAGTCACATGTATCGAGTGTAGATACTGACGATGCGTCAGATAGAAATAGTGGGAAGCGGACGCCCTTGTATGTGGTGCAGAAGCAGGAGCGTGTCGCCCTCATCGACCAAGTGAGGGAGCTGGAGGCACAGCTCGAGCTGCTGAAGATCAAAGTGGGACTGCCTACTGTACAAGACGCGAATACGCTGGCGCACATTCAACAAAAGAACTTCGAGTTGGAAGAGGAGATCCATGTGAACCTGTTGAAAATGGGACGGCTGCAGGCTATGCTCACGACAGAAGTGGTATGTGCCTCAAGTATTCGAGGGTTTAGATCGCTTGTCACATTGTGTCTGTGTAGCATGGGATGCCAGTGAACCCGATGAAGACGTCCATTCATTTACCTCGAGAGATGAACAAGCGCAAAGCGATCTTACAGGATATGAAAGGCGTCAAACTGCGTCGCGCACAGGAAATCGTCTCGAACTACCTTCAAGGGTTTGATCCACTCTCGCCATACAGGAATGAACACCACTATCGTACCAAAGACGGACTGCACAGACTCATGGTGCTCTCGATTCACCAGTTTGAGGGCGTTCGAAGTGTTCGGCAAGTGTTCGATGCGCTGATGTACTGCAACGCCAACTTGGAGATGACCGTAACAGAACTGTTGGGCCAACTAACCATCCGCGAAGATGGAGAAGAGATTGACTCAACGATTTGGAACCATCGTATCGCAACGGCTGGTCATGTCGGTGACATTGAAGAGTTGAATACTGTCGGCTTCGCCCACTTCTACGACAATTACATTCCTCACAAGGGCGCCCAATTCGCTGTGGTCACGACTGATACGGTGGATATCGACGAGTTGTACCCATACAAGCCGATGGAGCGCACACGTAAAGACGGACAGTCCGCACAAACCATTAGTGAATACCGCAAGCCGGACACAGGGGAGCTAGTCGTCGTGCTACGTACGTGCAGATTCTCAGCACAGATTCCACCCGCGTTCCCAGCACCACCCATACTGATGGAGAACCTTCTAAAGAACATGACGCGCTGGGACGCAGTGTACGAGCAGGCCATGCGAGACTACTTGGCAGGCAATCAAACGCATTAGTTAGGCTGGGTTAGCCTTGTGAAACCACGTCGGTGGGTTCAGCCCGTTGCCGTAGATGGGCTGACCCGATCAGCTCCTGACCTGGAAGAGTGATGGTCACTTCCGCGGTGTATGAGCACCAGTATGGTCACTTGGAGAGATGCCGACGTCTGTGTGTGAGGACGACGGGGTGATGCCGCTGATGATGGGTGGGATAAAGGCGACGGAGGGCGGTGGCGCGTCCCCCATCCAGTCAGAGAGCGCGGACAGTGGCGGGGACGACACGGAGGGGCGGCGGAAGCGCGCCAAGCCGGTGAGCGACAACAGCAAGGCGCGCAAGCCCACGTATCTGCAGCAGAAGGTGAGTGAAATGGGTGACGCGTGGGCTACAGTGCCGACTCTGAAGTGGTTGTATAGGAAGAGAGGGATGTTCTGACAGAAGAGATTCGGCGGCTCGAGGCGGTGGTGGACAAGCTGCGCTTCCGCGTTGGTCTCCCGACGTCGCAAGACAGAGAAATTGTGGAGAATATTCTCTCGATGAACGCCTCGATTGAAGAGCATATTCACAGCAATCGTCTTAACATCTCGCGTCTACAGTCGCTTGTCTCAAACGAATTGGTGCAGATCCTGTGTGCTAACCGCTGCTCGAGTGTCGATTGCTTATTGTTTGCGTGTGTGACAGATGTCAGTGCCGGTGAATCCGATGTCGACGTTCATCCACATGCCGCTCCATCTCCATGAGCGGCGGACTCTCCTCCTTGCGATGAAAGATATGAAGCTACGTCGTGCTGTCGAGCTTGCTACCGAGAGGCTCCACTTCATCGACCCCTTCAAGTCGTATATCCACGAGGAGAAGTTTCGAAAACCCAACGGCCGTTTCCATTGCCACCGATTCGATGTCGAGCCGTTCTACGGGCTACAGAGCGCCCGCCAACTCTTTGATCTGCTGCACTACTTCCTCTCGAATCTCGAAACGAATGTCGAGCAAATGCTGGGTCAATTGGCCATCCGTGAGGACTCGGACGATGTCGACGCTTCGATTTGGAACCACCGCCTCGTCACGACGGTTCCTGACGTGGGCGTTCCTGAAGAACTCAACACCGTTGCGTTCTGTCGGTACTATGACCATTACCCACCGCATGGTGGTGCATCGTTTGGAGTGTTTGCATACGACACAGTCGACGTTGACGAGCTATATCCATACAAACCCCACGAACGCACACGCAAGGACGTCCAATCGGCGTACACGATCTCCGAGTACATCAAGCCAGACACACGTGAGCTCGTGGTGGTGCTCAAGCGATGTGTGTATATCGTGCAGCATCCGCCTGCGTTCCCAGTCGCACCAGGAGTCGTGGAGAGACTCGTGGACAACATGCCGCGATGGCTCGTGCTCATGATCAAGTTTTTGCGGGCACATACACCACCGAGCGGGGCGATTGGCATGCGATAGCATAGCATCGCACACGTCACAGACCCACAAGCGTAAAATAACATCGAATATTTGCGGGAAATATTTTGACCTGTAATTAACTGGTGAAATATTACCGGGGTACTGTTCGAAAATGGTTACCGTACTAGTGGGAGGACGAGGGCACCGTAAACTTTATCCCTGGATGAGCCAATCACACCCGTCCGCCACCATGTCAAAAGTTGGCAGACTGCAAGTGCGTTAGTCTCGGAGGTCTAACGAGCCGGTGGGAAGGCAATCCGGCGGCGCAGCATCCGGTGCATCAATGGACGCCACCACCGCATCAGCAGAGGAGCCACCGCGCTGCGGTTCACGAGCCGACCGAGGTGCACACGAGCAGAACGACCTGCCGATGAGAACGGACAGCGCCAGTGGCAGCGAGAGCGACGGTGAGGGAGACGGCGCGCGTGAGAGCGACGAAGTTGAAGACCCGAAGCTGACCGCAGCACGTAAGCGCAGTAGCAATGATGGTGACAAGAAACCACCAGCTAGAAGGCGGCGCGTGCGTGTGCGCAAGCCCACGTACCTGGTTCAAAAGGTGAGATGACCACGCAATCAGAAATGAAAATGAGATCAAAAGCCCTGACTACACGACACGCTCTGGTAATAGCATGAGAGAGAACGTCTGGAGGAGGAAATCAAACTGCTCGAGTCTCAGTTGGAGCTCATGCGTATGAAAGCGGGACTACCGACGACACGCGACAAGCGCTCACTCGCGAGTCTCCAGGCTCGCAACTACGACATGGAGGAGAGCATCCATGCCAACCTGCTCTGGTTAGGCCGCGCTCAGTCCATGCTGACTAACGAAATCGTGCGTCACCAGTGTATCGGATTCTACGGAAGCCTAACCGTATGGACTAATCGTTGTCGTTGTCTCGTCAGCAATCCACGCCCAAGATCCCCATGCGGTCATTCATCCATCTCCCACGGCATCCCGCCCACCGCCGTGCTGTGCTTGAGGACATGAAGGAGATGAAGCTTCGACGCGCTCAGGAAGTCGCTCTCAACCGCCTTCATGCGATCGACCCCACAAGGCCGTACGTAAATGAGGAGCGTTTCCTGACGGACGATGGTATTTACCACTGCAAGCGGTACGAAGTGGAACAGTTCGAAGGCCTCTCCTGTGCACGTCAAGTGTACGAAGCGATTCTCTTTTTCCTCTCCAACGTTGAGATCACAGTCACAGAAACACTAGGAAATCTCACGATTCGAGAGGATGCCGCTGATATCGACCCGACGATCTGGAACCACCGGCTGATTTCGAAAACGACGGCAGGGTACACGGAAGAGTTGAATATTGTGGGCTTTACACGGTTCTACGACCACTACGAGCCACACAACGGCGCGCAGTTCGGTGTGATCACTGCTGACTCGGTGGATATTGACGAATTACATCCGTATGTCCCCGAAGAGCGTCTTCGTCGTGATGTGACTTCCGTTCACATCATCAGCGAGTTCCGAAAGCCAGAGACTCAAGAGCTCGTGGTGATCCACTCGAGCTGTGTGTTCCTCGCCGCCCACCCGCCTCAGTTCGAGATGCCTCCAGGCGCCACAGAGACCATGCGAGAAACCATGGCGAGCTGGAGCTCTGCCATGGCTCGGTCTGTCCGTGACTCCGTCTACGGTCATCGATCGCGGGAAACTCCGTCTTGATTAAGCTTAATCTGTTCTGAAACTCGTTTATACCCCGTGATAAATACCTAGAGACTCATCATCGGTATACTCCAACCTAGTCATCGATTTTACGATTCTCGAACGAAACCGTGTTTTTTTTTCAAGTCAGAATGACGGTCGGCGGTCTCACGTGAGTGGCAGAACAAGGGAACGAAGCAGAAGCATGGAGTTCCCGACGCCCACGACGGCGCTACTGCACATGACAGAGCCTCCGGCGCTGGCTCTGGACACGGACGTGACGGAGATCGCGAGCTGGGCGGCGCAGGAGGTCCCCAGCGGAGCCACGCGGACGGACAGTGACAGCAGCAGCCACGACGGCGCCACGACGGACTTGCAGCGACGACGGAAGAGACCCAAGAGTAGGGTGAAGGAGGACGGAGGCACGTCGGACGGAGAGCCCAAGGCGCGCAAGCCTACGTACTTGGTGCGCAAGGTGAGGCCGAGTTTCGCACTGGCGGTGCTGGTGGTGCGGAGGATGAAATGACTGACTTTAAGTATAGGAAGAGAAGGAGTCGCTACAGGACGAGATCAAGCTACTGGAAGCCCGGCTAGAGCTACTCAAAGTGCGGGCTGGTATGCCATCCGGAGAGGACAAGCGAACGCTCGCGAGTGTTCAGGAGTCCAACTTTGAGCTGGAGGAAGCCATCCACACGAACCTACTGGGCATGGCACGCTTCCACTCGCTACTGGCACGGCACATGCACTCAATCCCTGTGAACCCCATGAAGACGTTCATCCATTTGTCCAAGCATATCCCGGAACGCCGTGCGACGCTACGAGCTATGCGGGAGATGAAGCTACGACGAGCACAAGAGCTCACGAGCGACCGCATGAAGTTTATCGACCCGACCAAGCCGTACTCGACGGAAGAGCGGTTCGTGTCGGAAGATGGCACATACCATTGCAAGCGCTTCGAGCTGCTGCCGTTCGAAGGCCTACGCGACGCGAAGCAGGTGTTTGATGCGTTGCTGTATTATATGACCAACATGGAGATCAGCGTGACGGAGATGCTGGGACAGCTCACAGTGCGGGAGGACATGGACACGATCGACCCCAACATGTGGAACCACCGCATTGTGACGGCCACGGGGAATGGATATTTCCAAGAGCACAACACAGTGGGGTTTGCCGAGTTCTTCGACTCGTACGAGCCGCATGGTGGTGCCCAACACGGCGTGATCGCGTCCGACTCGGTAGACGTGGACGACCTGTACCCGTACATGCCACGCGAACGCGTACGCAAGGACGTGACGGCAGCTCTGACAGTCAGCGAGATGCGCAAGCCCGGTACAAACGAGCTCGTGGTGGTGCTGAAGCGATGCATGTTCATGTCGATCCACACGCCCCAGTTCCCTCTGCCCACGGCCGTGATGGACGACATGCGGGCCAACATCACAGCCTGGTGTGCCGTCATGGCCAAGTTCCTGCGCGACTCACTCGTACCCGGGGGCTCACTAGGGCCAGCAGTAGCCAGCTCCTAATCGGACAATAGACAGCATATGCAATGCCTTGTGGGGCCAGCCACGTCGTGTCCAGCCGCACGACTGAGTCGTTCTCGGCGTGCTATTCGCCTCGCCAGTGCTACAGGCACTCATGGACAAGTTCACGAATTTTCGAGTCGGAGTTGATCGCCATCGAGTTTGTCGGCTGTCTTAAGTCGCTCATCCACGCCAAAACAATGCTTGGAGAAGTCGACCGGCGACATTACCATCATGTACACCTCCGACAGCGACGCGATCTTTGGAGCCGCCTACTTTGTGCATCAGACGTGGATCTTACCACTGCAGATTCGTAGTTTTCAGCTACATCCAACGTGGCCGCATTCATTCGCTGGCATTGGGATGATCATTCTCTTGCTTTTGATCAATCAGTATGTGTCAAAGAGTATGTACAAGGTCCAGCGAACGTACCGCTCGAGTAAAGATGAACGGATGTAAATCGTGACCAAGGTCTTCAAGGCGATCAGCATCATCAAGTACAACGCGTGGGAAGGCAAGCTCCTCGAACGTATCGAAGAAGCACGCGCTACAGGATTGTGTTTTGCATCTACAGCTCTGTCAGTCTCGTGCTGATGTGGGGGCTACTTGTTTTCATCAGCATGGCGTCGTTCGTCGTGTACTCGTTACTGCTCGGACGTGCGTTCACCCCCGCAGTCGTCTTCACCAGTTTGGCTCTGTTCCAGACGGTTCAGAGTTCTCTTTACTTCATTACAGGCATCATCACGATGCTCATTCAGTCGAAAGTTGCTCTGGAGCGCGTGCCCGAAGTTCTCGATATGTTGGAGATCGACAAGAGCAGTGTACTCACGATTGAGGAACCGAGATCAGAGAACGTCGCATCAATGTGTCGGGAGGTCAGAAGGCCCGTGTCGCCCTCGTGACAACGATGTGTACGTGCTGGACGCCTCTATCGGTCGTCGATGCTATCGTACAGAATGAGATCTTCCACAAGTGCCTATTGAGCCTAGTACGCGACAAGACAGTGATTCTCGTGACGCACAATCCTGAGATCATCGCATCGAGCACATCACTCACGCACTTACTATTGCTGAGCGCGACAACATGTTCGAGACACGCCAGACGCAGAGACGTCCATCGTCCAATCCTCTCGTATCTCCTCTGATTGCTCGTGATGATGTCCTATGCCCCAGCCGGAGAGGAGGTTGCCCAATTGAAACATGACATGGCTCTCAGCCACTGGCAAACTGATTGCAGATGAGGCGTCGGATACCACGTGCTTGGTGCCTACTGCCACGATGTTGGTGTACGCGGCTCTCGGTCTAGCGTCGGCGTTCATGGTGCTTGCAAGAACTGCGATGATCACGATCTTCGGGTTGCGGGAACCCTTATTCAACCAAAAGACCGCATCGTTGATACGCTTCTTCGATGCCAACCCGATCGCTCACATCCTCACTCACTACGGCAGCGAGCGTGTCCACGGTCGATGCCTCTCTCCCACCTTCTTTCGAATCGCTGTTCGTTCTTGTGTTTCCAGTCGGTGCCGCCGTTGTCACTGCTGCGGTGGTTATACAGAGGAAAGATTTACTTCTTCTCCCAGTCGTCTACTTGTACGGACGCTTAGGTGCATTCTACATTCAACCAGCTCGTGAGCTGCAGCGATTGACCCGTACGGCTCATGCACCAGTGCTCAACCATCTCTCCGAGTCTCTTGATGGTGGATTTGTTCTTTGGGCGTTCGGTCCGCAACAGGTCGAGCGGTTCAAGTCATTCAACTTTCGCAAACTGGACGAGGCCAACCAGATTTGGTATGCGCAGCTCTGTGTGTCCCAGTGGTTCTCACTTCGTATCCAGCTCACTGGAAGCCCGTTGGTGCTGGTACGCACGAGCTCGCTGGTGTCACTGCACGACCAGCTCGGTGCCGCTGATATCGGCTTGGCCTTCTCGTATGCACTGAAGACCTCAAAGAATTTGGAGCAGATCAGTTTTTCCCTCTCAAACCGCAATGGTGAGTCCTGAGCGTCTTCAAGAGTATATGACAATTCCTCAGGAGGCACCAGAGCGTACCCCATCGGTGGATCAGCCAAAAGCGCCTCGAGTGGCCTTCAAATTGGTGTCGTGGAGTTTGACGAGGTATCTTTCAGATACAAAGAAGGCGACAAGCTGGTACTTCGCATCCTCACGTTCACTATCGAGAGAAGACAGAAGATCGGTATTGTGGGCCGCACTGGAGCCGGGAAGTCAAGTCTCACTATGGCTCTGTTCAGAATCATCGAGCTCGCAGGTGGTACATCCGCATCGATGGGATCGACATCAGCACGATTGGCGTCAAGACACTACAAGAGAACGTATCGATCATCCCACAAAACCCTGTGCTTTTCAAGGGTACACTACATGCATACCTGGACCGCTTCAAAGAGTTCGGAAATGAAGAGCTGTGGCCATGCATCCACCAAGTCGGTCTGAGCGATCGCATCGCGAGTGACGACAAGAAACTCGAGTGTACTGTCGAAGAAAACGGAGACAACTTCAGTGTAGGTGAGCGGCAGGTGCTGTGCATGGCGCGTGCACTGCTTCGTCATTCCCGCATTGTGATATTTGACGAAGCGACAGCGGCAATTGACCACGAAACAGACCAAAAACTACAGCGTGTGATCCGCGAGGCCTTCACTGAGTCGACAGTTGTCACAATCGCCCATCGACTGGACACCGTGTTTGGACTCGGATCGCATTCTGGCACTGGAGAGCGGCGAACTCGTGGAGTTCGCGCCGCCATCATCATTGGTGGAGAAGGGCAGTGGACACTGTTACGACCTCATACACGAGGGCGGCGACCTCAACACGTTCCTCCAAGCCACAGAGCAAAACAAACAGAATGCTTAGAGAGAGCGACCGGAAGAAACACACACCATGGTGGCGTGTGAGAAAAGTTCGCGGTGACACTGAGGTGGAGGATCCCCCAGCTCACGGTCGATATCCTCATACTTGAAATTGGGTCGGGTGATCAGAGGTACTAGCAGATCCATATAGTGGATACATGAATGCTCTCTACCCCCATAACCGCTGATCGCGGCAGCATCACACGAACCCTCCCCTCACCTCGGATTGTGAGGGTCTTGGTGGCGTGGGCATACTTCAAAGGGCATCTTTGCTAGCCAATGTGTGGGTTTTCTCTGGCTCACGCATTCATGGGCCTACGACGACAGAGGGACTCGACCATTTCGCCACATCCTCTGGCTTTATGTGTGGCTTGACGTAGGTCCAGTTGTCCTCACTTTCTAATCTGTCTCCGATCGTCCAAGACTCTCTTCGTCTCACAATGCTCGTCATCAAGCGCGACCTTCTTGTCGTCACGGCAGCGTGCATCGTCGCCTTCGTGCTCGCAGACCAGCCAACGACCGCGCCTGTCACGGATACCAAGGCTGCTTTCCTCGAGGGCTGCTGGTCCGCGTTCATAAACTGGATCCGTGGTCATACTGGCGGTCAGTGGGTGCGGCGCCTATAGTAAAACATCGACACGCTTCGTCAGACCTCAACACTGCGTAATCGACTGAATATAGACGGCTTGCATCAGCATTGTGATGCTAAGTCCCCAACGCGTACACTTTCGTCTTTCAAAGGGAAGTAGATGCGCTCGCTTTGTCATCTAGATATGGAGGACAGATCCCAATTACGTACTCCAACTATTGACGTCGGTTTGGCCACGATAATTTCTAATCATCACACATTGCTTCATTGTTTGTGAACAGTTGAAGAGGCTCATACTACAAGTAAAGTTGACGATGAGGCCTGCGTCCGATCGCTCAACCCACACAGACGTAGTTGAATCCGTGACGTTCTGGTCCTGCTAGCGCTGCGCAGCCAACGATTCGATGTAAAAGTCGCGTGCTGGGGCCGACTTGCCGTCTCCACCAGTGACAGTGCGTGTCATCACAGCCGAGGGGAATGTTGAATCCTCTTACTACGATTCGTGCGATTGCGTGCGGTGAGGTCACGTGGCTCAGAAGATCCTCAGTCGTCTTCTCCGAAAACTGACCAAAACGCTGTAATAAACCGCGCTTGATGGAGATGTGGGCGGCCAGGGTGTCATGAGACTGGATGGTGTCGAAGCTACTAGTACTGGCCGAAAGAGCTGGCTACTGAGATGGATTTTTGAGATGGGATACCATGAGTCAGGACACACACTTACGGTTTTTACTTGAAGCAGGTACAGCAAATGCGGCGCTCATCGAAACGGCAGTCATTTCAAAATGGACGAAACTGGTTGCGATCACACCTGAGCCATAGCGTTTCGCAATGATCACTGGGTCGTAGGTCAAACGCAAACTCACACTCATACTCAGTACAGTATTAGGATCCAGCAACGCTGAGTCAAGGGCGACCCCGTTCACTTTCAACAACCCAAGTCAGCCCCAGGTCCAGTTCCACCAAGGAGCTGACAAGTACGATCACAGCCTACACAATGGCAATTTCTCATAGCTCTTCGACAACGCATGCACCCAACGACACTGCTCACGACTTAGATCGAGCATCAATAGAACCGTGATCGTGATGGGATACCATACCGCCGGTACAGTATGGTCATGTGATAGCGCCATCATTACTGTCTCATCGGACTGGCTTCAAATCAGGTGGAGATATATCTCATACTGATTTGTACCCACCTCAGGCAGCGCCACCCGTTCCCTTCTTCTCACACTTGATTTCACCTTCCAAGCAGCACAAGTCGATTTCTCAATTCCGATGGTCGCGTTCGGCGAGCTACCGAGCGAGCCTTTCGAATGCATCGCCAGTTTCTTGACTGGTGTCGAGCTTCTACACCTCTCTCATGTGTCTGCCCGGTTCTATCGACACGATATCCTCTCTCCAACGAGCATGCGCTGGAGAACTGCTATGATACCACCCAGCGAAATTGACCCAAACACCACTTTGACCACCGGTCACTCATCCAATTGGAAACAATCGTATGCTCTTAGTCGGTCAGTGCGGTTTCCAGGGCGTGTGATCCCTATCGACGCCGACAAAGACCTCATCAATTCAGCTGTCGCAGTAGTTCCTCTCGGAGGGTATCAAGCCCGCCTCGGCTCTAGCCCGATCTCATTCGACGTATGGTTCTGTCTGCTCCCGCCGTCTTGTGGTGCCTCGAAGCAGTACGGTGGTGTGTTTTTGGAGGTCAGCCGCTGCATCTGACGACGCCAGCACGTGAAGTCGCTGATCGGTGGTGGAGACTGGGGAGATTGGAGGCGCTTCTTCACATCGACAACGACAAAAACCTGTTTGTGTCGGGGAAGCTTGTTGCCTCCGATATTCGACCATATCATTGGCATCACGTTGCGATTTCTGGAACTTATGACAGGCGTCACCGTGTCTACATCGACGGTGTGTTCCACATTGAGATTGAACAAATCGTGGCAATCGACACAAACTACCTTCAGATCGGAACGGGTTTTGTGGGCGAAAGCTGGTATGGGTTGAATGGCGTCATGGACGATTTTCGAATCTGGGATGGTGTGCTTACCGAAGAACTCGTCCAGCGACTAGCTCACAGCCATGTCAAAGTGAAGGCTGGAGAAGTGATTGAGTTCAAGGAAACAGCGAGGGGATCGCACCGTAGTTGTGGTGAGGTGAAGTGTATTTGGTCACTAAAGACTGAAGAGCGTCCGCGTGTGTATGGCAGAGTGCAACGGGTCATGTGCTCGCGCCCTCGCGAGCACATCTTTGTACAACACAAACTTCCAAAGTTGGAGCGTGGTTGGTTAGGGCGCGTACTACGAAGGCGTCGAGCGGATCCTGGAGTCATTAAGTCAGTGTCGCGCAAGGATTCGAGCGTAGGGGAGTATCTTGGTTTTGATGGCTTAAGCATAGACCGACCTCCGCAATGTTTTGCGTTTAATCAGCAACCCAACCAAGCTCAAATGAGCCCGTAGCCTACCTAATAGCCCGTAGGCTGCTTCAGACAATCTCAAATTCATTATGACTCTGCAACAGATTGACTTCTCTGGTCGAGTAACGGGTCACGTCACGGACGCTAAACATCACTACCTGACAAGACTCCAGCAACAAACATGCAGTCCAGCCAGATCCAGACCTCCGATCATCTCATCAGCATCACCATGAGTGCTCGATTCTTCATGGTTTTCAGCCCAGTTTGTTGTCGTTTCATCTCCGAATCGGCAGATCGACTGCCATGTGCATGTACGTTCGATGTG
>KE464196.1:0-30185 GCA_000387445.2 Pythium aphanidermatum DAOM BR444 | reverse complement strand
ACGACTGGCCGTGGAGGCGTCACTATCCGTGGACACGGCGCGGTCTTGCAAAGGCCAGAAGAAGGGAATGGACGAGACGTGTTGATAGGTTAGGGGAGGAAAGACCAATGAGAATGTAGTCGGCCTCGCCGGGGAGCGGTGTAAGCCCCGGGAAACCTAGGCTGCTGTGCTCAGCAAGCTGAACAGCCACAACCCTCGTTCAGAAATAAATGTGAAAAGAAACCCAGGACTTGCCCAGGAAATCAGTTTTCACACTGATTAGAACAGATACTACACTTGATCTTAGCCATAAGGCCGAGAAGGTATGTTCGATCAAAAGATGGTTTCCTTACACAGTATTGCAAATTTCCCCCGTATGGACGTTTGGTACATTCGTTCGGCTTTGAGCCAATCATAATTGAGACTAGATTCCTACAAGACCTGAGTAGTTCAACAAGAAGTGAAATGAAGGAGACGTCGCTGTGTATGTGATGGCCAAGCGCGTTCTGGAAGCTGCGATCCTGCCTGGGCGAGCAGTGTCCGCGTCCGATTGCCCACAGTCCCCGACTCGGAAGCACCCACGTCGTCAGCGCGTCACGCGACTGTCTCCTCAGGCGCATGACTCTTTTTCTGGAGACCGTCTCGACAGCGATGCGAGCTGCGAGTTCCGCGCGTGGATCGAAGCCAGCGCGCACGAAGCGCCGCCTGTGCGTGGGGCTGGCGCTGCGAAGCGTGTGGCTGATGGCGATCTCCCCATGTTTCGCGAGGGTCTGGCGCGACTTAGTGCAGAGCACAGAGTCCCAGTGGCGCCGACAAAGAGTCTGACCACGAGGGACGTGCTACGCTCCGTAGAAGTCGTATCGCTGCCGCAATTGGCTGAGCGACCGCGAGTTGTCTCGAAAGAGCAGGCGCTGGTGCAGCAGCTACTGCGTGAAGTGAAAGCGTACGTGAAAGCACGACAGAAGCATGATGCCGTGACTGACACCTACGTATGCTACAGGCACGTCACAGGCTCGCCACCGAAGCCAGCAGACAACCAGCAGGTCAGTTCAAGAGACCGAGAGCATGAGCAACTGCCGATGATGATCCCAGACGCAGTCTTCTACGAGAACAACTCGTTTGTCGGTCGCGCCCACGTGGATCTGAGTCCGTGGGCGTGTCTCTGTGGCAACGCCGGCATGCAGATCGAAGATCAGATCGCACACAAGCTCACGACGACGTGCAAGCAGCTGACGCTGAGAGGCCTCCAGTTCGGTGGCAATGGAACCGTGCTTCGCCACCTGCTTCGGCACTGCACTCGCCTCGCTGCTCTCGATCTCTCGAGATGCGACCTCGTTTCGGTTCGTGGTCTTCCCACCGCGTGGCATCCAGTCTCTACTCACATCTAGTGTCATAGAAAGCCGCCGTGACGGCCCTGGGTGCGGCCTTACCTCACCTCGAGTCGTTGTCACTGGCTGATAATGATTCACTCACAGACGACATTCTCAGCGCTGTGCTCGTCGCACTTCCTCGTCTCAAGAGTCTCGATGTGTCTCGTTGCTTTCGGCTAACAGATGCAGGGATCCGGCGTGTCGCTAAACAAGGCGTCTCACTCGATCGTCTTCGACTGGATGGCTGCTCAGTGGTCACAGATAACGCCCTGCTCGCTGTGGTCAAAGCCCGTGGGCCAGATTTTCGAGTTTTGTCTGTCAGAGATGTTCATCGCCTGCAAAGTTCAACGCTCAAGGAGTTTTTTGTGCTGCATCCCAAACACTTGGAAGAGCTGAGTGTCAGCGGCTGCGTCAAGCTCACCGATGCATGTTTCGAGTACATGACGACAGTCCCCAGCTATTTCGGTACTCGTGTTGCACCAGGATATCACTCCATGCAGATCATCGACGTGTCCGATTGCAGTCATCTCACGAGCCTCTCGTGCTGTTTTATCGCTGCTTCTTGTCCATTTTTACTACGTTTTCGAGGTGCTCGCTGCACTTTGTTGTGTGACAAAGCCGTCGTCGCCCTTGCAAGTCTTTTAAAACTCGAAGAGCTAGACCTCTCTGGTTGTTACAGGATCACGGACATCGTGATGAAGAGATTTCTATTATCCGATGGTCTTCAACGCAATTCAGATGAAAGCTCAGTACTGAAGCCTAAGGCGATGAAGCGCCTGAGCCTTGCCGACTGTGTGAACATCGGTCCGTCGACTGTGGAAGCGATATATCAATCCTCCAGTGCGTCTCTTGTGGCTCTTGACATATCTGGAATTGGTGATTGCCCCACCCCATCCATCGTGAAGCTTGTAAAAGCATGTCGTTCGTTACGAGAACTGAGCTGTCGCCGGGTTCGTGGGATCACTCGTGCAGTCGCTACCCATCTTGCGACGTCAAACAAGTGCCTTGTGCTGCTCGACCTTCGCCAATGCCCTGCAATTGACGATTTGGCTCTCTATCCACTCGCTGTGATGTCATCACTGCAAGATATCCGCATATCTGGCTCAACAGACGGCGGCTGTGCGTCGTTGTCACCAGTGGGACTGTCCAACTTACCACCGAATATCAAGTTCCTCACACTTGTTGGCTTCTCGCCGAATCAGTTGAATGACGATGGTTGTGCAAGTCTAATTGCAAGCAGGCGGCTGCATCGTCTAGAAGAAATAGCTCTGGTATCGTGCCCCGGTATCACCTCATTTACTATCGATCGCCTTCTCAAAGCTTGTGTGTACCTTCGCTCCCTTAATATTGATCATTGTGACTCAATCAAAAACACACACCTCGCGCGGGCATTGAAGGAAGATGGATACGAGAAGACCGCTGCTCTGGGCCGTAGCAGTGTCCTCCACGCACAAAGACGAACAAGATATCAAGTTGAAGTCATCGAAGATCCGAGCTCTCATTTTCGTGGACTCGCTCCTGTGGATAAAGAATCGGGTTGCTGGGCAAGAACGCGAGAAGTGATGTTGGTAGAAGAGGATATTCGCCAACGGGCGGCGACGACAATTCAAGTTCGGTTCCGATCTCGAGCTCGCGCGGTGTGGAAGGCAAAGGAGAAAGCGCGGCAGCAATGGCTTGAACACTGCGCGGCAGTTGATATTCAACGGATTTTTCGTGGGTACTTGGGTCGCCGCCATTACGCGTTCCTTAGGAATCAGGTGACTCGTGCCGTTGTTTACCTACAATATCTGTGGCGGAAGAAACTCCAACAACGACGCATCCGCAGGGCTTCAAGCTATTGGACAAACCAGATTGTTCTCAAGACGTTCTTGATGTGGAAGAACGACTGTCAATCCGCCAAATTCGAGCGCGATCAAATCCGAGCAGCCCAACGCGCAGCGAAAGCGTTAAATTTTTGGGGAGAGAAGACGGTTGGCCGAATCTTCGTAGCCTGGCATTCTTACGTGCAAAGAAGAACGCTGAAGGCAAAGAAAGCCATCGGGTTTTGGAAGTGCCAATCGCTTCCGCGAGTTTTTGACGCTTGGCTCCAGCACACGAAGTTGCAGCGACACCACCGCCAGCTACTGATCCATGTGTTCCTGAATACAATAGATCTTGACACTCACAACTCGTCTCGACAACTCAACAATGTGGTGAGTACGCTCTAACCACTCCGGTAGTATTATCCGTCAAGCCTGACGTTGCACTCTTGATTAGGCTCTGGCGAACATTAAAGCAAAGCGAGTCGTGCTTTGTCGATGGAAAGAACTTGTTGTCGACCAGAAGCAGTTCCTACTGAAGACGAGTCTGTCAATTCTCTCAGGGGTGCGTCGTAGTGCACAGCGCCATGAAGACTGTGAGTTCTCACATTCTGTTCTTTCTGTATGAGCAGAGCTTGTCGCATTGGTCATTCCGGCAGTGGAAGCAAAACGCGGAGCAGCAGCGCGCTCTTCGTGCCAAGCACCGGCGACTCGTACAGAAAATGCTAAACCGTAGTTTGTATCGCGTGTGGCTCGCGTGGTTGGAGTTTGTACACGATCAGCGCAGCAAACGCCGGGCACTTTTGAAATTTTCCAACTCGATACAAGCGAAGTGCTGGCTGCGGTGGAAGCTTTTTCATGATGAAAATGTGCGCTTGCAGGGCGTTTCGAGTCGAATAGCCGCCCGCCTCATGCATCAGCACCTCGTTCGCGCTGTCGCGACGTGGCACGAGTTCACTCAGGACGAGATTGACAACCGTCAACGCATGCGAAGAGCCCTCGCCTACTTCACCAATGCGACGCTCGTGAGAACGTTTCACGCGTGGGCTGGTCTCACAGCGTCTATCATCGCCCTCCGCCTTCGGTGGAAAGCACGCCTGACCAATGCCAATGTCCACTATGCGTTCTCACAGTGGGTTGTATATATCACCCTCCGCAAGCGCTTGCATGCGCGTGCTACACAGGTCCAAGCATTTTGGCGTGGTCATGCGTGTCGGCGACAAGTGGAAGATCACTACTATTATCTCATCTGGGCAACTGTGCTTATTCAAACGGCGTGGCGTGGGAGATTGGCGAGGGCGATCTTGCGAGTCGCCACGAGAAAGGCGAGACTGAAGGAGTACCTGAGAGCTGAGCGGGAGCGAGACGCGATGGAGGCGGAGGAGACGCTCATGCGTCGGTTTGACCGAGAAATTGCAATGATCGTGATGCTACAGCGAATGTGGCGAGGCGTTGCAGCTCGAGCGTTGTTCTCGAGGTTCGCCGAGCCAAATATGTGCTGAAGAAACAGCAAGAAGCGGAGATGCAAGAGATCATTCGCGCCCAAGCGAGACAGCGGCAACTGGAGCGAATTCAAAAGGAGAAGCAACGCCAACTAGCAGCGATCGAGATCCAGCGCCACGTTCGAGGATACTTGACCAGAAAAATGTTCAAATCCAAACAGGAACTGTTGCGACAACAGCGCTATGCGGTGCGAGTGCAGGCGGTGTATCGTGGTCGGATGTCGCGTCGACGCACAGCGGCACTTCGCCGTAGCTATCTCACTCGAATGGAGATTCTCAGTCGGCGGGCTGTCGAAGGAACATTGCTGCGGTCCATGGGTGCGAATGCGCGATCGACGCAGCGCCCTCTCCGTAGCTTCTTGGCGTTCTTTGGACTCGATCCAGCGACGTTCTTGATGGATCTTCGAGATCTTTTCCGTGAAGTTCGAGAGGATTTCGTGACGCTGAAACAGTTTTTCGAAGTCGTGAGGACCAAAGTGAACGCAAATTCGAGGAAACTGATTGAACCGAGCGATGCCTCCAAGCAGAGCACAACCCAGACGAAGGTCAATGCAAAGTCACTGCTAAGCGGACGACCATCGCTGAATATTGTGAAACGGACCAACACAGCGAGGAGGTTCTTGAGAAACCTCGAAGACATCATTACCTCGACGGCAGTCGAGAAACAGCACGCGGACGAGATGGTGCAGCGCGGAGATGCCGTGCGGATCGTCCTCCGTGGTCATCCGCGATGCGGTGAGACGGCGTTCGTGTTGGGGATCACGGAAGAAATCGCACAGGTGAAACTCGACGTGGATGGCGAGCTGGAGTTTTTCCCGTTACAGCTACCAGCGACGAAGGCCGAAGCTGCGCGGCGCGTTCTTCACAAGATACCTGACTTGACCTTCGACGCATCCTCAATACTGGGGAGAAGTCGAAAAATTAGCCAGTTGTGGCGAGATGAGCTTGAGGCATACGCCAAAAGCATCGAGAATGAGGCGAAACGCTTCAACGCAGCTCGCGTGATTCAATGCGCCGCTCGCGTGTACTTGGCCCGGATGCGGCTTCAGACAGAGTTAGAGCTCCAAGGTATCAATGCCGCTCGCCGCCAACAGGCTCTGCTTCGTGTTCTCCAGACTTTCAAACTCGCCAACACTCGGATCGCAAATGTGCTAGTACAGCTCCATTTCGTCAGTCCGCTCCATCTACCGAAACAGGGACTGAGCGACGAACCGCTACAGATTCAGAGGATTATCGATCGCTTCCAACGATTCGTTGCCCGTCGCCGTGAGATTCACCAGGCGATGCTTCGCCTACTGCCCGAAGAATTCAAAGGCGAGGGTGCCTTCCATGGTGGTGTCATGCCTGTTCCACCAACCCGAGTAGTGGACAAGTTGGTGTTCTACCCTCTGCGGTGGCTCCAACGTGTGACTCGAGAACCCATGGCGCGCATGTTAGAGAAGCGCGGGCACTTCGAAGTGGCACAGGTTCTTGGCGGCGCAGAGTTCGTGAAAACCTTCGAAGAGCAACATGTCGAAGCGCATGAGGTCTTTTTCGAGCAACTCGCCAACTGCTCGTTCTGTCCCTCGGAAGGCTGGTCCTTGGTTCACGGCGTCTTCCAGAAGCGAGAGATCCTCACAGACACGACTTACGCAGACGAAAATCGGCTGCGGAGAAAGAGCAAAACGGCACGTCGGAAGGTTCCTCACGGATGGGGCGTCGCGCACTTCTTGACGGGCAGTGTTGGAGGGAAGAGGTATCAGCGAAGCTGGCTCCAACGGAATTCGATCGAGGCACAGTTTAAGAGTTTGACTATTACCAAGGCAATGAAGCAGCAAGAACGAGAAGAGCGACTTAACACACAAACTCTCGCTCGACAGGGGACGATGAACACGCTGCGGTCCATGGAAGGAGCTCGTGGGTACGCGAAGCGACATGCTGAACTCAGTCTTCTCGAGGAGAAGACGCTGGTCTTTTATACTCGGTATCTCAAAGAAATCGAACTACGCGAGCGAGAGGAAGCGCTTATGTTTGACGAAGAAAGAAAAGTGTTGGCTGTGATTGAGAAGGAGAAAGAAGAACTTCAACGCCAAGGCCAGCACCTTCACGAGCTTCAACAACAGGTGCCAGAAGTTGTCACGGACGTCCATTTCATCGCCACGACCAAAACACCGCTCGAGTTTCTGTCGGTCGGAAGGTACTTGGAAGTCGAGTATGATGACCACGAGTGGTACCAGTGTGAGATTTTGTCATTAGATGTGTACGATACACTGATCGCGGAAGTGATCTACGTCGAAGATCAAAGAAAAGAGAAGATCAAACTGGTGTTCACGGCCGTTCTTGAAGAACATATGCAGTTCCAAGCCCAAAGCAAAAGAAGCAAAGGGCCTCGGACGGTGGCAGACATCACGGCTGCAGCTGCTGCCCGTGTTGCGAACAACGAGATTCCATTTCGCCAATGGCGGGCAGGAAAAGCGATTGAGATTGCGTGGGAAGCCCCTCATGATAACGGAGCACCAGTGTCACAGTACATCGTGGAGTGGAAGGATGAAGCAGATCCGACACTCACAGGCACGTCGCTCGTGTCCGGTTCTACGACTCCAGCCTCCGACGACAGACCAATTGAGGCACCTCCGACAGTGACAACGTTATGGCCAATTCTCCCTCAGTGCGAGAAAACTCTTCGCGTGAGGGTGGCCGCAGAGAACCAAAAGGGTGTTGGTCTCCCCAGTATCTTCGTGTCACCGCCGTTGGAGCTACTCACAGACGTGAATTCTGAAAATGCAGTTCCGCTAGTGCGCCCCGAGCCGGACACTCGGCTGTTTGAAAAGTGTGAGCGTGGGCTAATGGACATGGAAGACAACGCGTCTCGCGAGTACTGCAGAGAGTTGACATGTACAATCTGTAGCGAGAATCTCCCCACGTATGCGGACGTACACGAGCACGTTGCGAGACAGCATGCCGTGCCTCTTATTTGTCCGTTCAAATCGTGTCGACAAGTGTGCGCATCTGAACGTGCGCTACGGTACCACATCTGGCGCTGTTCGATCCCAAAACCGACGGTTGAAGAAGAGCAAAGCGAGATCTTCATGGAGATTTTCAACATCTCGAAGCAGTATTGCATGCGAAAAGATCGGCGTCACGTTGGGAAACTCAAGCAAAGCACCAACAATGCTGAAAATGACTACGGCGACAGCGCCATGAGCGCCGCAGTGGCCGAAGAAGTGTTCTTGGAAGCGAAATATGAAGATGCACGCTGTGCTTGGCTCGAGAAAGCGCGTGTGATCCATGAAACCAACTTGAAGAAATATCGTCGCGACCGCCAACGATCGATCGAGAACAAATACGTTCCCCCTAAGCCGCTGTATGGCCTGGATTTTGTGGATGCAGAACGGGATGTCGCCCGACGTGAGGCCGTGCTGGCGACGATTAAGATGCTTCAGGAAGATCTCGATGCGTTTCGAATTGAAACGAATACGAAACTGGACAAACTTCGACACGAGGAGAAAGAGTTGGTGGATTATATCGCTCTTAAGACCAAACGCATGAAAAGCACCGAAGAGGAGTGGCAAAAACAATCGCTCAAGCGAGAGAGGAAGAAGGCGCAGAAAACACTCGATGGAGTGCAAGCAAACCTAGAGACTCTTATCACGAGCTCGACGCAACGTATCGAAGAAATGACAGCGGAAATCAATCGACTGACTGTCATCGAGAAAGCATTCGTGCCATTCACGCACCAACTGATCCGCATGAACCGCCTCAGCAGCGTGATCCAATCGACTTACGGGAAAACCCAATCGATAACGGAGATGCACCGAGTGATTCTCGAGAATTACCAAGAAGACCTACGGAAGTTGATGCAACGAGCCATTGAGGAAGTCGAGAAGCTGGATGCATGGGATGCAATGATCGAAGCTCGACGACGACAACTACAAGCACTAAAAGACGAACTACGGCGTCTTCAGATGGTGCATCTCGCCGAAGTACAGAGTTTCAAGCAGAAACGAGATGACGGAGATGAACGATTTCAACTTACGAAACTGCGGCAGCAGCAGGCGGCTGTGTTACAGCGTCGGGAAGTGGCGATGCAGGCACTCTTGGCCATGACGAAGAAGCAGACGAGAGGCGACTTGGCTCGTACGCGTCAGGCGCTGGTCGAGGCCGAGTCGACCGATATCGCAACAGAGATAACAACGTCGACGCTGTCGCTTCACATCGCAAACCATGACATGCAGATGCACGAGCGGTTTATCAAGGGCAAGTCAGCTGACGTGGAGTACCTTCAAGACGGTGATGGGTCAGTGGACAATGTAGGAGGTGGACGCGCTCTTGTCGCAGCGGTGGCGACTGCCGAAGGTCCCACGAAAGAGACGAGTTCTGGTGAGAAGACAACGGCTGAAGAAGTGGAACAAAGTGACGAGATCGAAGCCTTGGTGATCGCACCAAAGAAGAAGAAGACCAAGAGACGGTCACTGAGTGAGCTGCCACACAGCTACGTCCGACTCGAATGCGAGTTCGTGGACGGTATGGTCCGCGGTATGGTGCGCATAGAGTACAACGACGGATCAGCGTACGAAGGCCCCTGGGTCGAGGACTCGACGTACAATAAACGTGCGATTGCAGATCCGCTCAAGACCCGATATGCTCCAAATCACTGGGGCAAGTTTACATTTCATGACGGCACCGTGTGGCAGGGTGAGGATGTGGACAATTTCTTTTCTCCGTTCACGGCAACGGGTTTGAATTTCCAAGTGACCACGACTGAAGGACATGGGTACACAGGTGACGTGCGCGCTGGGAAATTCCATGGATTCGGAACACTTCGAATGCACTACACATTCGCCAGTGGGGAGTATGTTGGCGAATGGTGCGAGGGAAAACGCCACGGGTACGGCATTGAACGTTTTGATAACGGGGAGATCTACGAAGGCTATTGGGAACTGGATTTGAATCATGGACACGGTGAAATGGTATACGACGACGGATCTCGGTACGAAGGGTACTTTAAGCACGGGAAATGGCACGGTGAAGGAGTGCGAACCTTGGAAAACGGAGATAAAATCATTGGCATTTTTTCTGAAGGGTTCCTCAACGGGTCTGGGATAATGGAGTTCGCCGACAAGCGCCACTACGTTGGGGAGTTCAAGAACACACGACGACATGGACAGGGATCACTTACTTTTCCTAACGGCGATCGATACGAAGGCCCATTCGTGGAGGACGTGATGCATGGAGAGGGCAAGATGATTACCAAGTCGCCAGTGGGCGGAGAGCCGCTTGTGCGGCTCGGTAGGTGGGAGCATGGAGAACGCGTCGCATGGCTGAGCAAGCCCAGTACACAACTGGCGACAGCAACGTTCATTCAATATTTTGGAGTAGTGAAGAATGTCAGCGGCGAGCTCGAAATGGACCTCATCCCTGCCAAGTTCAAGACTCCGTATGCCGTCATGGTGGCGGGAATGCTGCCAAATCTTCCCGATGGTGTTGACAATAGCGATCCATTCGTGCAGTCGATTGTTCGCTTGCTCGCGAAGACACAGAACGTTGTCGTGGGCGCTGAAATTCTTGAGAAGTCTATTGCAGAACACGCTCGAGCAGCTCAAGCCACAGGGAAGATACGTGAGGAGTACGAAGAAACCCGCAATGAAGTGGATCTCGTTGAGCGAGAAGCACGGAGCCAAGTTCGACGCGTCCACGAACTCCAAGAAGAGCTGGACGACAAAACAGCGAAAGAACAGGAGATGCAGATCAAAGTGGAAAACTTTTGGAAATTCCAAGACAAGCAGCAACTCGAACGCAAGTACAAGCAAGCAGTGGACGGGCTCACCAAGTGCGACATCATGGACTGGTACAAACTCCGAACAGCGAACTTGGACGATGTGTACATGTCGCTGCTGGAGGCATTTGCAGTCCTCCTCAATTTTACGACGAACTATTTTTTGAATGGGAAAATGTATCAGCCCACAAGGGAAGATATCTTGATGCTACTCTCAAGTAACGAAGAAAACGTTCATATGGGAGACAAGGAAGGCCTTATCCATCGCTACAGCGTGAAGGCATTGTACGTACTTCCGTTATTCGACGCATACTCTTTCGGTGAAGGTGTGCGGAACCAAATGCTTCACTCAATCACGCACGTGATCCACCATCCACGGCTTCGACCGAACAACGTTCGCCTGTATCAGATTTCTCCGGCATTCGCGGCTGTCTGTACGTGGGTTCGTGCCGCCTTCTTCTACGCGAAGAAAGCGATTGAGATTTCTCCTGTTGTGAAGCGAGTGATGGAGCAATTGGTGATAGTCGAGCATGTGCGGGTAACTCTAGAGAACGAACGAACTGTACTGAAGAAAATTCAAGACGACGCAGACGACGCTCGTGAGCGACTTGAGAAGAAGCGTGTCGAGTTAGAAGCGAGCGAGAAGAAACAAAACGATCTCGCGAAGATTATCCAGGACATCGAGGCACTCGATGCAGCCGAGCACACACCGATGGAGAAACAGAGCATTAAAAAGCCGCAAACGTTCCGCCCACCGTCGGCAAGCATTGCGAAGAAAGAGGATGAGGACATGGACGAAGAGGAAACGGAGGAGGAAACAAAGAAGATGGAGCGAGAAAAGGCTCTTGCAGCAGCTGCAGCCCAGGTGAACAGACGTCAAGTGTTTGAAGAAGACCACGGAGACTCGGATGTTCAGCGTGTGAAGAAAGAGAAAGTACTCCGCAGGATTTTTGAGGACGTGGAGCTTGCGCAAGAGTTCGAACTCATGAAGAAGGAAGTGCGAAAGGTCATCGATCGGTGCGGTGGTAAGGTGCCAATCGAGGAGTTCCCAGCACGCTTCGAGGAGATCATGCTCAAGCCAATGAACCCGATCCTGTTCGGGATCAAGAAAATGAGGACGGTTTTGTTATTGATGGAGGACGTGTGCACGATTGTTGAACCGGAGAAGGAAGGCGACATCGAGACGGTGCAGTTTCCGATCGAACAAGATGACCTACCAATGGTGCCAAGACAAAAGTGCTTCTGTCGAACGTGTCCTGGAGTGAGTTATGCAACACCGGAAGAATTGTCGTATCATGAACGCACGAAATGGCACTATTGGAATCTGGTCGCTAAGCGCGAAGGGCGTGAACCCATGAAGTACACTTTGGCTGCGACGTATTGGACAGAAGCGTACGACAGCAGCGATAATACCATTTGTTATTACAACAAGAT
The DNA here is from genome assembly GCA_000387445.2 of Pythium aphanidermatum DAOM BR444. Classification (NCBI taxonomy): domain Eukaryota; phylum Oomycota; class Peronosporomycetes; order Pythiales; family Pythiaceae; genus Pythium; species Pythium aphanidermatum. The sequence continues at coordinate 18,346 of KE464196.1, read as the reverse complement.
GACTGGGGAATTTGTCAAGGGTGACGAACCTCCCATGGAAATGCAGGCAAATGAGCTGATGATGGAACTACTAAGTGAAGTGGAGCTCAAACACCCTGGAGAGGTTGAGGACATGACTGGAGGTGACGACGCAAACTGGGAAGAGATTGCGGACGGCGCAGGGAACGTGTACTTTTACAATCGGATATCAGGAGAGTCAAGCTGGACGCGACCAAGCGATGCATATGACGCCATTGGGAAAGACGTCACTGTCGAGGACGAGCGCATGGGTGTTGAAGAGCAAAATAGTCCTCCTGGTGATCACATATGAACAAAATACTACTACTTATCACGAAATATTACACAGATACTCGATATGTTAGTCACTATGCAGGAGTAATGAGTACCGGCATGCACATATGCACCTGCTATGCACAACAAGGAGTTCGAAAGTTTTGAGTTGTTGTACGGCACCCGAATAACCAAGACATGTTCGCAATGAGCGGTGCATGCACCATCGCAATCTGCAATCGGTGCATGTGTAGCGGTGACCAGCGAGCCTATGATATTGAATCATGCGTCTCATAACTGAGGCTGTTGTGCTGTAGCAAGCGACAACACGAAAGCGCGAGCTAGCAATCGCTGCCATTCTTGGACACTTGAATACAAAGAGGCTGCCATAACGTCGACAGATATGAACACACACCCTCTGGTAGTAGTGTTCACATTCTATCATTTCATGATCTCCACAACAGCAGCATGAGAGCCACAACCCAATGCAGCAATACGCTCTTCCTTTGGAACTCGTACCGAGCCATCGGCAGTTCTCACCGTGTGCAACGCGGAATGTTTGCGCAGCCAACACAGAGAAGGCGAAGATACACGGAGACTTGCGCAAACGACGGAACAAACGAGTACGCACAGGATGAAACTGCTTGCGTTAGAGTCACGCCGTCAACATCCCGGATCGGAAGAGGCGGCTGGAGTGTTGGTCTTCATACAACATGTACTGGATAGAGCACCATGGACTTGAGCGGATTATGGCAGAGGGAGGGAGAAGGCGCGTGGTTGGTTGCTCAGTCGCAACCTGAGAAATCAGTAGACGTTGGCTTCTCCACATGGTTTGGGCAAACACCTGCTCGTCTCGCCGAGAGTCTCACTCAGATGAATGGCATGGAAGTGTACCGTAGGACAGCTTGCGATCTTGGGCGGGTGTTGGTTTCTTTTGCCCACGGAGGTCACGCTGGACGAGCGTCTAATATGTGCTCATCTCAGTCGGACCGACGGAACCACGCACGAACGAGAAGGAGAGAGTCGGCAGTGAGGAGAGTGGAGTTGGCCAAACAGGGGAGCAGAACGACAGCGCAAACATGACTATTGTTCTGATGCAGTGAAGTATACAAATGATGAAATATAAGAGGTTACAGAAGATGATGATGATGATGATGAAGGGAAGAACATGGAGAACGAACGTGACATCATGTTGGTGTTCCTCACCTACTACTTAGATATATAGACATCCACCGTACGACGAGAAGAGAAAGAAGACTAGTGGTACATACCAAAACTTGGACGACAGACAGCGACCGCTTCCTCGGCCGTCGCTTTTCAGTTGAGAATGGACGCGATGGCGTATGGGTTGGTTAGCCGAGGCGAGAGGAGTTCTTCCGTGGGGCAACAGTCACTGCTGTTGTCTTCGGCTTCGGAATGGGATGGAGACTTGGACAGCGATAGCAAAGTCTCGATGACCTGGGGGTTCACACTGTTGAGGGCAGAGATCTTGATGGACTCGGCTGAAGTTTGCTGATCAACGTCTCCGCGCTCGCTCTCAACAACGTCGACGGGAGGGAGTGCATTGCGGTTGTCTACGTGCGCCGCACAGTATCCACCCTTCTTGGCGCGAGCATTACACCAGTCAAGGTTGCATCGTCGGCCACCACCGTGGCTGTAGCACAAGCCACCACTCTCCGAGCTGCTCTTGCAGCCTGCGATGCGGCATCGACGGCCGCCGCCGTGACGCTTGCACAGGTCCCGACTCACTGCTCCGTTGGCGCATCCGTCAACCCTGCAGCGTCGGCCACCACCGTGGCTGTAGCAGAAGCCACGGCTGCGGGAGCTGTTCTTGCACATGGGGAAGTCACACTTCTTCGGGAGGCAGGGTCGCTTGCCGCCCTTAGGTGTGCTCATCTCACCCTCATCGGTGTAGTCATCTCTCTCGGTTGCATGACGAAGGTGCATCTCGTCGCCGTACTCTTCGTCACGAGGGCGCTTGGGGAGGAGGTCCATGAGCCCGTTCACACCGACACTTGGCGTGCGCTGCACGTGTGCCGACGGGGTGGGCGCCTCTGGTACGGAAGGCTTGGAAACAATAGAGCGGAACGCGTAGGACACCGCCGGATGGGCATTGGCCGTGGCGAGTGGCAGCGGCTTCTTGTTGGCCTGCGAGCCCACGGCCGAGGACGGGCGCTTCTTCTCGAGCTTGACCATCCCGCCAAACACGCTCGCGGCCTCGTGCGGGCGTGGCGATGGGAGGTGGGCGTGGGACGGGAGTGGTGAGGGCTGCGACTGGAGAGCCCACGTCCCAGTGGACGCGACGTTGGCGTTCACGTGGAGAGCCATGGACGCCGCTGCGGCACGGGCCGCCACGAGAGGCGACGGCGTACTGCTGCTAATGGGCGCGAGTGGGATGAAGCCACCGGCCGCGTTCTCGAGCGCGGGGTGTGGCGACGGCATGGCGCGGCGAGAGAGCGGCGGCGCCTGGTGGTGCAGCATGAAGATCCAGGTGCGCTCCTGGTCTTCCTTGGTCTCGCGGTCGATCGCTTCTTTTGTGCGCATGGCCAACGTACAGAACAGAAAACAACGTTGGCGAGAGAGCGAGATCCGTTGGGTGGGAATGCGTTCTCCCGGTTTTTGTTTGTGCGGTCGAGTCGGGTTGCCGCGGTTGTTGGCGTTCTCAGGTGGGGCGAGCCGACGAAAACGCGCGTTCTGTGATGGGGGAGGGCGGCAGCCAAGAGTGGAAAGTGGCCGAGGGATCGGCGAGGCGAGTTGGGTGGGGTGGGAGCTGCGGCCGAAATTGCAGAGTGCTGGTCGCTCGTCTGATGTGCTGCGAGGAAGAACATGAAGCCGAACAAATGATCGACAACGAAGAACAGACGGGCCAAGTGATGTGTGGGAGAAAAGGGTGAGCGTCGACGGAGATGAGTCGCGGAGAAAAGCCACCGGCACGCAAAATGCAGCAGAACAGGAAATGCCTCCACTTGGTGGTTCGTGGTATGTACAGTACACAGCAACAGAGAGAAACGATCTGATGCCCAGTTGGTGACAACAGGGGATTGGACACGGCAGATGCAGCGGTGGTTTTATTGGCGTTCCACGAAGCAATAACGGAAAACACGTGCGAGACTCCACACTGAGAGGTGCCCCAGCCTGGGGTCCGTCGCTTCATCTCCGTAAACGTTGAAGTCGGCAAAGAAATTCAGCTCTGCTAGAACCCTTTTTCCTTGTTCCATGGCCAACTCTTGGGAATGCACTTCAGATTTCTCGGTTGCTTCTTTTGGCAAGCCAGGAGGTTCAGTTTGCGCCCCCACCCGTTCCCTTTCACGCAAACGTTTGCGTGCACAGAGAAGAGACAAACTGCAGGAGCTTTGTGGTGAGAGAGTGGCACCAACCGGATGCGACTTGTGGAACCTTGCGTTCAGGCCCTGAACGGGGATTCGGGGAACTCAGTCAGCGTTTCAGGACTGTCTGTGTACGTACCGACGATGTAGATGAAAGAACCCTGTCAGATTGAATGATCACTCCGAAACTGAATGTTGGATCTGCAGGGGTCGTGTTTGCGCAAATCGTCTTCTCACGCTGTGTGAGTGCCCACAAATCAATTGACCGCTCTTTGGCTGAGTGCAGCCATCAAGAAAAACATTGGGACATGCTGGTCACGACAGACGAAAGCATGGACTGAATGGCATTTGGCGAGTGAGTCATTCGCTCGAATGAGTGACAGCGAACTGGCCCGCGGGTCGAGGAGATGGAGATAGATCTTGGAGGTAGAATTAGATCGTATGCGGCAATGCATTCACACTGGTATGAACTCCCAGTAGAGATTCTGTGGCAAAATCATCCTGGGTGACTAGATCGTCATCAGTGGTCTCAATACCCTAGTTCAGTAACATTTGATATTGTATCCGAGAGTACAGACCAATATGTGTACTGTTCTTGACAAGCTGTTGTCTGATGATTTGCACATGTGTACTTCGAACGGGGACGCGGCGCACCGAAGGATTCCTCCTGTGTAGGAATGGCAGGATCAGCCTGATCCTCTGTACCAGCTCGTGTCGGAAAGGTCTCCACAACAGACTCTGCGCCATTCCCCCCCCCCCCCCCCCCGCCTTCCACGCACCGACCGTCGGCTGAGAGAGCGGCCAGCGTGGCGACGAGTCGCAATGCCTCGAGGCTCGTTCGCAGCTCTGGGATTTGTCGCCGAGGTGTTCCACAGAAAGCACCAGCATGCGCAAGCGAGTGTGCTGTGTTCGTCTGCAAAGAAGTGAGGGACTGTCCCCACTGTGGCTGGTGGCACCAGCCTGGAGATTCAGAGCTGATTCTGCAGACGGAGGAGTGGCAGAGTCGGGTGGGTTGAAGTGCCCTGCTGACGCGGCACAACGACTTTCCGATCTCGACAACAGGCAGTCGCCAGGCATAGATCAGAGTGAAGATCCTCGACAGCTGCAGGCGGTCATCCCCGGAGATTCTTATCCGACGGCATTCACGTCTACACAACTACATTGTATTCACATTTTGACATGCAGATGCCTGAGGTTTGATATCGCCCTGTGAATGGACCTTGACCGGAAAAAGTGGTCAAGCTGCTTTGCTTCCAAGCCATGTTCCTCCGGTTTGATGTAGCAGTTCTGATACAGACAGAGTCTTGGAAATGTGCAGTCACTGATTGCCACAGTGGCGTGCATGCGAGACTCGTTCGCTGCTCATTGAGAAGAGATGAGTCTCACAAGCTCCAACAACGAAACTTTCGGCAACTCATACTGTGCGGAAGTGATCTGTTTGCGCAAATACACATCCTCAGATGTACTGCACCAGAATGGGATGGACTCGGTCCCTCCATTATGGAGGACTCCTGCTCCTGGCAGGAGCCTCCTGGCAGGAGGAATCTACTCCAACATTGAAAGCCCAAAGCAAAGCTGTGACGATAGCCAGCGTCTTCTAATGATTGGAAGAGTACGAGGACCACAGTTGTGTGGCTCAGGCTGGAAGATACTGCCCATCATGATCTGGATGCGATGAAGAAGATCGCTGTCGGGCACAGCCTTCTCCAGAAGCAAATGCTTTGAAAGGGTCAAGGTCCACAAAGACTCATCAGTCTCACGCTGAGGCTTCAGAAGTGAGGAGAATCTCACAGACTGGAGGGGACAGACCACGGGGCGATGGTCGACTCACTCATCCAAAAATTAGCAATGCCAGCTCAAGCTCGGAGCTTGCGATCCAAGCACCGGAGAACCGGACGCAGAACCAGACGAGAATCAGAATCCAGCAACAGAACAGAAACTGAGTTTCCTTTCGACAGAGACAGGCGATACCTCTATCTTTCGATAGCTGGTTCAGCAAAGAATCGATTGACCAGGAGACTTTTGAGATCCCAACTCTTGAAATACGATATGAACGTACTTTTGTGTATTACAAACCTCGACTATCTATTTATACAAGGAAGTGTCTATGTTGTGAAATTAATTGTCTTCAACTTCACACAAACACCACTTACCTTGTGGTTTTTGACATTTTGGAAATATAATATCTAAATATCGGAATCGGGTCGTCTGAGTGAGTGTCGCCTGGCGTCCCAGAACCATCTCGCGCGTGGAGGTTATCACGAGAAGCGGCGGACGGCGCGCATCGTGAGTGCGCACGAGCCCGAGAGACGCCACACGCATCAGCACCCGACGCCCGCGACGACCATGGCCACAATGAACCGCAGCGTGCGTCCTGAGAACGTCGAGTTCACCGTCAAGGTGCGTTTGGACGTAGCCATGGGACGAGACGGATACAGACCTGATCTCAGCATGGCATGGCGGTAGGCTGCGGAAGACTTGATTCTGACTGGCACCGAACGATCGATTGTACGCGTACCTGCGAACAACATGTACTCGTGCTTGATGCAGAAGACGCAGCGCTTCTCGTCGCTGTTCCGCCACTATAGCAAGCACCATGGTCTGCCACGTGAAGCGCTCGACTTTTTCTTCACGGTGAGCACACGTGAACGTCATTTATGACGCTATATGGAGTATACATGCTAATCCAGCATCTGGATGTGTATCGATTGTACAGAGTCGCTTGGATCCAGAGGATTCGCCGGAAAGTGTTCATCTTCAGAAGGTACGGCTTGAAATTCTTCAATCAGCACGGCAAAAGGCTGACTTTTCGCTTTCATCACGGTAGAATGACATCATCCTCGTGCGCCGACGTGTGACCGCAATGCCGGTGAGCCTGCCGATCGTAACTCACGATGCGTACTTCATCGACATGCGCCGGTTGCTAGATGTAGGTGATATTTCTGACCGTGCGATGCTCACCTTGGTGCTTTTAGGTATCCTGACTGTGTGGTCTGATTATACAACAGTCGGGTGAAGATACAGACGTGACTTTTGAAGTCGGTCCGGCAAGGCACATTCTCCGTGCCCACAAGGTCATCCTCACAGCGCGCTGCGAGATATTCCATGCAATGTTTCGCCGTGGAGCAATGCGCGAGAGTGAGGACGGCATCGTCCGCATTCCAGACCACTCCGCCGATATGGTCGCTAAGATGCTTGAGTTCATCTACACGAACTCTGTTGCTGACCTTCACAAACTCAGTTCAACGGTATGTCTTGAACTGTGTATACTTTTTGCTGGATGGAATACGCTAATGAGTGCTCTTGATCACAGCAACTGGTCGACTTGATCACGCTGTCCGAGCAATACCTTCTTCAACCTCTGAAGCACCTTTGTGAAATTGCTGCTCGTGACGTGATTAGTGTCTTGAACGTTGGCCGACTGATGAGTGCCGCCGAGAAGTATAATGCGACCTACCTGAAGGAGTTCTGCATTAACTTTTTCACCGCCCACATGCCTGACATAGTCGATGAAGATAGCTTCCGTGAAGACCTCGAAGCCTGCCCGACATTGGCTCTCACAATCTTAAAGGCGTCTGCGCGCCCTCCACCAGGCGATTCGTCGCCGCTAGCTAAGCGCCGCCGTTTGAACATGCCTTTTGACGAGACAGATTTGTAACGAAGGAAATCCCCCGCTCGATACGATCGTCACGAGTCTCAGAGACATTATTTATACAGCATCACCACAAGCGACCGTCGTACATGTCAATGTAATATCCGCTTCTTCGAGTAGGCACAGCCGTCTAAGAGACCCCCGAAGTGCATGCTTACAACACAGAATCCACAATATTTCTCTCTGTTCGTTCCAGCCTTAGCCTTCGTGACCTACGAAGGCGAAACTCCCAAATTCGTCATTCCATGCTTTGTAGAAATCTAGGTCCTTCGCCGCAACACTCGATCGAACCTATGGCAAGAGGCAGTTAGATTCGGACACCATAACAGTAGAGCTAATCCTACTCACTCCCTTCAAAGCTGCCTCGAAGTCTTCGAGATTAATTGGTCTAACGGAATCGGCATCCATAGTACGAATATCCATGCAACTTCGAATAGGGCCCATCGCAGCTTCAGTGCACAGCGCGCGTACGTCTGCTCCGGAGTATCCACTTGTTTTCTCTGCAATGTAGTCGAGATCTTTTTGTGACAGATCATGTCTGTTATCCCTGAGAAGTCTGTTAACCAGATCAAGGCGTGCTTCAGACGAGGGCAGAGGAATGTACAGTCGCTTCACAAATCGGCGACGAGCAGCTTCGTCGAGCTCTTGTGGGCGGTTGGTCGCGCCTGTATTACGAACGGATCAGATAAGCGATATCGACGAACACGGTCACCACTCACCGACGACCAGGATGACGTCCTTGGCCTTCGTGCCAGCACCATCAAGCTGGACGAGGAACTCCGTTTTCATTCGGCGACTTGCTTCATTCTCCTCGGAACTAGCAGAAACGTTTAGAATTCGCCTAATGTTTGATCGGGATTCTTGTTACCTTCTTTGCGTAAGCAACGAATCGATTTCGTCAATGAAGATCACTGATGGCTGATGAGAATCAATGCGTGAGCAACACTCGAAAGCGATGTCTTACCCAGCTTTACTTACCTGTTTCACAGCAGCAACAGCAAAGAGAGTCCGAACAAGTTTCTCTCCTTCACCAATCTGACCGAGCGAGTATGCATTAGACAAGAGACGACTAAGTGACACGATTCAAACTAACCCATTTGCTTGTCAACGAGCTGGCCGAAATGCTGAAAAACGTAGCACCTGACTGGCTCGCAATGGCCTTGCCTATAAGCGTCTTGCCTGTTCCCGGGGGTCCGAACAGCAGTAAACCTACGCCACCACGGATACAGGTGAGTCGAGCGATGTGCAGTCATCATAGGATTCTTTGTTGGGAATATTACCCTTCGGAAGGGCTCGAAGACCAGTAAAAATGTCTGGACGCGCCATAGGCCAGATGACTAGTTCATTCACACATTTCTTGGCGAACTGCAGGCCAGCTGAACATGAAGAGCATCCGTAAAAACTTCCGCTGATTAGCTACCACGATTGACAAGAGCACTTACCGATATCGTCAAATGTGATTGGATCTCCATTGTCAACAATTTCCATTTCGATCTTCGCAATAAGCTCAGGGTCGCAACTTCTTAGACGGGGGTCAATATCTTCATCTTCTTCAGGAGTAGGATTTGGTCCAGACCTAGCACACGCACTTCCTTTCACTGATGCGGCAAGATACACAAGTGTGAATCACTCACTTTGTCTGCTGCCCAGACGGTTTGGTAGCACGTCGATCTTCACCAGGTTTGACGACAGGAGAAACAAACTTTTTACGAATTGCGTCTCCACCTCCGATGTCGTCTGTTTCAACATAATCATCAAACTCGTTTTGCCGGTTGCCTCCACCAAATAATAGGCTTGGATTGATCGGGTGATAAGAATTCGAGCGCGGGGTTTGGCGTGACAGTCCGCGTCCATTGCGCTTGAAATGGTTGCCATCATCGTCGTCGAATCTATCGTCCATGTCCTTCCCTTGTATGCGGTCCCTCTACATGGGGACCAAATGTCAGGTGGTTAGATAAAGAACAGTACCGATATGGAGGATCCAGTGACGCACCTGGAGCTTTTCTCCTGCTGTTTGGAACGGGTTTCTTCCCGCTACAGCATCACCACGCTCTTCTTTTGGTTGCTGCTGTGGACGATACGAATACGGCATACGTTCATCGTCTTCATCATCTTGCTCGGTTCTTCTCTTCTTCTTTAGGAGTTCACTCAGCGCTTTTTGTGGGCCAGAAAGCGTTGGCACCACTGATGCTAGTACAGGCACAACAACTGGAGGTGGTGGTGTTTTTACTTGGCTCACACTGCTCCTTGTTGCAGCATTGGAGACGCCAATAGCATGCGTTGACGGCATCGACGCCCGTGAGTTACCAACGTGCTTCTTTTGCTGTAACTTGGAAGTCTATCATCACATCTCAGTAAGGAGAGCCAAAACAGACGGACTTTATGCCAGGCTACCTGCTCGAAAATGCCTGGAAACTGCTGTTGCACCATTTCGACCGTGACGGGAGTTTCCCCTTGCCACTTGTCACGGGCTCGCGCTCTCACTTGACTTCGCCTTTCCGAAATACGCTCAACGCTTTCCTGACGCTTATCTCGTCGTACTCGCACTAGTCGTATCACCACTATGTCAGTCTGTCGGTCTGTGAAAGGAGCAATCATTACCAGGCCACACACGGAAATTCTCGAACTGCAGCCTCTCAAGTGTGCGGAGGCTCCCACGCTGACTCTCGGGCACGTCAACGCTCGCGAGGTCGCGCAGCAGGTCCTTCTGCACCCCTACATCGTCCTGATCGCAAGCGAAGCGCAGCCAATCGTACGGCATTGGAGACGGCGAGGCGTCCGGAGATGCCGCCATGTTGCCCACCGAGTTGCCGCCTTTGGCGCCTAGGGAAACAAACCGAAACGTCGACAGCGCTCAGACTCAGAATACATAGAATCAGTATACACCTTTCTTCCGCATCAGACTCATGTTGACTGACTGACCATCATTCTTCCTGGTACGAGTTTTGTTGGGAGAATCGCATTTTTTGATCACTCATCACTGGAGGAATCTAGACAATGGCATCTGCGTCATGGCTCTCGCGGCCTCACGTGGCGGCGCTCGCGAAGCTGCTGGGCGTCAAGTACCCCATCATACAGGCACCAATGGTGGGAGTCTCGACGCCTCAACTAGCAGCTGCTGTGTCGAATGCTGGAGCACTGGGCTCAATCGGACTCGGAGCGAGTGACGTGGAACAAGCGCGTGAGCAAATCCGAGTGACGCGTGGGCTCACATCGCATCCATTCAACGCCAATTTCTTCTGTCACACGGCTGCCACGCGCGATGCGGCAAAAGAGCGTGCGTGGTTAGCTCACATGGAGCCTCGCTTCGCCGAGTTTGGAGCGAGCCCGCCTGAGCGTCTACAATGCGGCTACGATTCTTTCATGGAAGTCGAAGAAGCGATGACGACGATGCTACTAGAAGAGAAGCCGGCTGTTGTTAGCTTCCACTTTGGGCTCCCTTCGAGAGAGTGTGTAAAGACGCTCCGCGGCGCAGGTATCGTCACGCTCGGCTGTGTGACCTCGCCAAGTGAGGCGCAGCTTGCGGAAGACGCTGGAGTTGATGGACTCGTAGCGCAGGGCTACGAGGCGGGCGGACATCGAGGCGTTTTTGACCGAGACCGAGACGAGAAAATCGGAACTTATGCACTGATTCGCGACTTAGTTGTGGAGTCGACATTGCCGATTATCGCAGCTGGAGGAATCATGAACGGATCCGGGATTGCACACTGTCTTGATATCGGTGCTTCAGGCGTGCAACTCGGCACATCATTCATTCTATCCCCTGAGTCCTCGGCAACTAGGGCTCATCGCGAGCATCTACAGCGTAAGGGCGCGACAACGGCCATCTCAGCAGCTATCTCAGGTCGACCGGCTCGTGGCCTTGTTAACCGCCTCTTCCGAGAACTCGGGACGGATGACATCATTCGTCAGATGCCCTCATACCCATTTCCGTATGATGCAACCAAAGCGCTAAGCCGCGCTGCTCTGGCGACTGGGTCAAGTGAATTTGCCGTGCATTGGGCAGGGATGGGTGCTGATCAGGCCCGGGAGATGCCGGCAGGTGACTTGGTCCGAGTTTTGGTTGAGGAGACTCAGCGAACGTGGGAAAGATCATAGGAACATGTGGCTAGGGACAGCGACAGCGCGACTCCGCCTCGACTTGACCTTCAAAGATCGTTATATGGCATCAATGTTAGCATCCTATTTCTGATCCAGCGTATCGCAGGACACCCCGAGGCATACATACTTCGAAGTATTTCCGTACCATGCGAGTCTGCATTCTCCACTCGGAGCTGCCCCCTAATAGAGGTAGATACGAACAACACTCCAGTAAATAATGGGTTGGGATTTAGAATGATTATCATGCTTAGTCACATTGCGACTCTATGCTTAGTCACGTGTCGGGGTTGCAGTTTAGGTCGCGTGACTAAACGTACTGATCGACCGCTTCTCCAAATAGTGCGACTCATCCGTCTTCTTGATTTCCTGCAGGCCATTCCGAGCAGGATACATTATCACATTCGCCTCGCAGTGCTAGCCGCCCATTAACTCAGTCATCTCAAAGCATGCGTATTGCCATCGCAGGGGCTGGGGCTGGGGTGCTTTGCAAAATATCTCGCTCAAGAGCTTCCTCTGCTTGGTCATGAAGTTGTCGTTCTCACACGCTCACACAAGCAGTGGTTCGAAGATGTCACTGGAGTTGTCTCTCAGCGCATCACCGACTATTCGTCAGTTGACCAGCTACTGGATCACCTGAAAGACTGTGATGCTGTCGTTTCCACGATCATGGACTACTCACCTAGTTTCGCAACGACTCATTTGGCCATCCTGGATGCATGCATGAAGTCACCGAAGTGCAAGCGCTTTATCCCATCGGAATTCGGAGCCAATGTGCAGGAGCATCCCGAGTTCGCGAACCCATTTGCGCACACACACATCGAATCACTTCAAGCGCAGAACGACGTAGAGTGGACGGTAGTCGCGGTGGGATGGCTTGCCGATTATGTTGTGCCGAGTAAGAACCGGTTCCACGCCGATATCGGACCAGCTCACCCGCTTGACCACAACTCCAAAATCATGACCATTCCAGGAGACGGAAGATATCCAGTAAGCTTCACTAGCGCCCGCGATTCGCCACGTGCGTGGCGACTCTGATGGCCTCAACGGTGAAATGGCGTCCAGTTGTCCACATCCAGGGCGATACGATGACGTGGCTAGAGGTCGCTAAGCTGATCAAGATGCGCGGACTCATTCCTGACCTTACAGTGCGGTTTGAACCAGTCGAGCCGTTGCAAAAGCTGCTTCAGTCACCGGAGTCGTCTTCTCCAGACGCGCTTCTTGCAACCATGTTGAAGCTTTTTAGTGCAACCGGTGCGGCGCATTTCGACAGGACGTCTGTCGCCCAAGACCGCCTCGATTACTTCCCTCAGCTACAGCTACGCACAGTTGGCGACCTTGTGGACGCCGCCATGGCGGACGCAAACGCCTTTGTCTAATGTCTAATGCTGCGTCCTGTACCCATCCAGGATCTCAAGCATCTCTTCCTCTTTCCATACACTCAGCATCTGAATGCCACACCACCCGCGTTGACGTAAAAACCGATCCATAAACACTAATATACACTCGAAAGTATCGAAGCGCGCACGCAAGGCAGCCTGTCATCTCCATGGCCCCCTTTCATGGCCCGTTGGCTATCCGTCTTCCTTCCCACGATCTGTCTCCTCCTCATGATGCCCCAACTGCAACGCAGCCGCGCTTCCCAAAAAGCTGTTTTTCAAGAGACAAAAAGCGTTTTTCTCACGCTATCATCATCATTGTGCGTCACGGCCACCATGACTCTCGGTCGGTGATGAAGACTCGAAAGTCAGCCATTATCCAAGTCCCGCTTCTCCCGCCAGTATGAAGATCGTCCCAGGAGCCGACGGCACGCCGCTGAACGTGCTCGAGTTCGAAGCGTACGCGAAGGAGTACCTGCCCAAGAATGCGTACGACTACTACGCGTCGGGCGCCGATGATATGGTGACCTTGCGGGAGAACCGCGAGGCGTTCAAGCGACTCGTGCTACGCCCGCGTGTGCTGCGTGACGTCTCCAACATGGACATTACGACCACAGTGCTGGGCCAGAAGATCATGACGCCTGTGTGCATCTCGCCGACAGCTATGCAGCGCATGGCGCACCCAGACGGTGAAGAGGCGAGCACGCGCGCGGCCTCGAAGACGGGCAACTGCTTCATCTTGAGCTCCATCTCCACTACGAGCATCGAGGTATGTTCTTGAGCCGGTTGCATATTAAGTACTCGTTTCCAGGCTAACATCGAACCTCGTTTCCTATATAGGATGTGGCCAAGGCCAACGGCGATGGTCTCCGCTGGTTCCAGCTCTATGTGTTTAAGGACCGCGGTACGTGATGCACATGCTCACAGTAGAAGTCATCTCGCTGATTTTGTGGACTCTCCAGAAATTACACGAGAGCTCGTGCTGCGTGCGGAGAAGGCCGGGTACAAGGCGATTGTGCTAACGGTCGACACGCCACTGCTGGGCCACCGTGAGCCCGATGTACGCAACAAGTTCCACCTCCCAGGCCATTTGCAGATGGCCAACTTCTCGCACATCGGTGGAACACACGCCAACGGCGTGCGCAGTCTGCAGGACTCGGGACTCGCGCAGTACGTGAGCAATCTCTTCGACCTTAGTCTCAACTGGGAGGATGTGAAGTGGCTCAAGAGCATCACCAAGCTGCCGGTCGTCGTCAAGGGTGTGCTCTCCGGGGAGGATGCCAAACTCGCGGTCGAAATGGGCTGCGAGGGTATCATGGTCTCGAACCATGGCGCTCGCCAGCTTGACGGTGTGTCGGCGACGATTGAGGCTCTGCCAGAGATCGTCGCTGCTGTGAACGGCCGCGCAGAGGTCTACCTTGATGGTGGCGTGCGTCGTGGCACTGATGTCTTCAAGGCACTTGCTCTGGGCGCCCGTGCCGTTTTCATTGGTCGCCCTGTGCTCTGGGGCCTCAGCCACAGCGTAAGTGAAGCCCCATGCCATGTTGCACGAAGCCATACTGACTGGGACTTCGTGAACAGGGTGAGGACGGAGTGCTGAGCGTCCTGAAGATCTTGAATGACGAACTCAAGCACGCGATGCTCTTCGCCGGTACCAAGACTCTGGGTGACATCGGGTACGTGGATGAAGAAGCATGCAATGAATTTCACAGCGCATCGTCTGACCTGCCTCTGCGTGGATACAGCCCACAGTATGTGCGTCGCAACCCGCCACCATTGCCATCGCACCTGTAAGAGGAGCATCTGCGCTAGTCCATCGACTCAGACGTGTGTGTGCACTTGAGCCAATCAAAGATGTAGGATAAAGATATCTACCAATCCAGTCTGAGTGTTCGTTCAAGCTACATCTGAGTCCACCTCTTTTTTTCCTTTCACTCACCCTCCAATTGGTAGCCCAACCAAAAAGCATCATGACGCTCGAAGGCGTCACGCTCAAGGGCTGGAAAGTGGGGAAGAAACTGGGATCTGGAGCCTGTAGCGATGTGTATGCAGGTGAGAGGGAGTGCGCTATCTGTTCGTACCCTTGCGTGCGCTTATGATCCTCTGGGTGCTGCGCTACAGTCGATCCAGTAACTCCCTTGAACGACAAGAAATGCGACGCGTTCGTGATGAAAATATCGCCGCTCGTGGTTGTGGACGCCGCCAAGGCGAAGAACAAAAAGCGCAAGAAGTCAGCGGCGGAGCGGAACGCCGATGCGTTGTATGCAGAGCATCTGATGTACCAATCACACCTCCGCGAGCACGTCGGGTTGCCGTATATTCCATCAGGGGCTTATGGAGAAGACAAGGTGCGCCATGGACACTGCATGAAAAGGCATTTCACGTGAGGGCTGAGAGGATACCATGGTCTAGGGGCATCGGTTCCTGGTGATGGAACGCTTGGGTCGTACACTGGAGACGGTTCTGCGGGAGACTGGGTCGATTCCGTCGGCGACGGCAGCCCAACTGGGACTTAGTCTGGTAGGTTACCGTATATGGACAGTGGAACAAGCAGTATGCTGAGGGAATGCTTGGTCGTAGATGGAGACATTAGAGTATATTCACTCGAAAAACATCGTGTATGCCGACGTCAAGCCCGAGAACTTCATGCTGGACCGACACGACGAAAGTCGCGTTTATTTCGTGGACTTCGGCATCGCAGATCGCTTCATTAAGGCAACGGGCAAGCATAAAGAGTTCAAGTTCGGGGCTGTTGTGGGTACGCCGACGTTTCTGAGCGTCAACTGTCATACCGGTGCCAGTGCGTATCTGATCTTTGCAGAATGTCAACGGAGTGACTGACCCTTCTTTCGCTGAAGCTGCTAGTCGCCGAGACGACGTAGAAGCGCTGTTGCATGTCTTGATCTATCTGATCCGCGGCGACCTTCCGTGGCAAAACGCCAAGAGTGACGCGGAAGGAGCGACCATCAAAAAGACTACAACCATCGCCGACCTTTGCCAAGGGCTCCCGAGTGAGTGGGGTGCCATGCTCGAGAAAGCTCGCAGCTACGAATTTGAAGACAAACCAGACTACGATTTTTTCACGCAGACGTTCGTGAAACTCGGAGCCAAATTAAACTACAAGTCACCGTTTGCGTGGGGATCGAAGGTGAGATGAACTGGAATAGTCCGACTGACTATTTCTCACCGGTAAAAATGCTTAGAAAAACCGAGGACTAGCGGCATGCTCATCAACTGAGCGTGCAAGTCCAGCTCGCAAGAAGACGAAAAGTGATGATAAAGACAAAGACGAAGACGAAACGCCGCCTGCTAAATCAAGAGCTGCTTCGCGAGAAAATGCATCGACAGACACGGTGGAAGCTCCGTCAAATAAGACTAAGAAGCCCACAAGAGCTACACAGAAGGAGGGGAAAGAGGATGAAAACGACGGCGTCAAGTCTGTAAAACCTGAGAAGAAGGACCCCCAGAAGCGGCGCAAAGCCGCTGCCAAGGCTGTCGCGGCCGCTGCAGCAGCAAAGGCGGCTGCCAAGGAAGCTGAAGGCACCGGCCGATACTCTCTCCGGAGTTCAACTCGTTGATTTTTGCGTCTGTCCTTTTACAAGAATATGATGCATGAAGAAAAAAGCACTACATTTCCGAGGTCGCATTCTGTTGTCCTCATAGATCTTCAGGCCGTCTCATCAAGTCGTCTTCAACATACTGAGTGAGCATCGATATGCATTGGTCGTTGGACTGGAGCATCGCGTGAAGTACACTCCCTGGCTTAGCTGACGTGTCTTGTAAGCGTTTTCCGTTGATTTGAGTTACCTGGGCGTTGATCACTGCACTAGGAATTGACATGTGGGCTGCATTTGGAATTCTGTCGACTGTAATCCACCCAACGGTGTCCATCTGAACCACCGTGCTGCTTGTATAACCTTGTGCTACATCGACAACCACTCGAAGCCGCCAAATGATAACCTCCTCTCGTTCCCCTTGAGCGGTTTCTTCATAGAATCGACTGGCAACTTCGTAGACGTTCATTGGACACTCAGCACTGCCCAACTTCGTGGCTATACCGATGAGGAGCCGCTGCGATTGCTGCCACATCATCATTCCGGATGCCATGCTCGCAAAACACACTATGCGTCTTGCCGTACGCGATTGTCGCCTCGTGCTTCAATGAGTCGATCACATGGTTCTGGAACCAGTTGCCGCCCATGCCAGCGTTCGCCTTCATATGACTCAAATCTTCATGCACGCGCTGGCGCTCGTAGACCATACGCGACAAGTGCTCGATGAATCTAACGTTGTCATGCACGAGTGATCGGAGTCTGGCGTTCTCACTCAGTGACAGCTCCTTGTTCCGGCGCTGCCGCTCCACGAGCCGTTCCCATCCAGCAGCAGCAATGGCTTGTACGTGTGGATCGTTCTCCTGTGGTCGTCTTCCATATCGACGTAGGTCTTCCAGACCTCGCTCCAAGTCCACCACGAAGTTGCGCAGGTAGGCGATCTCCAGCTTCTCGCGGTCGCGTGTCGAGTTGCGACTACGCTTCTTCCTGGGAGGTGGTGCTGCGGCATGTGTATCTGAACAGCCTGTCGACTCGTTGGAGCTGACTGGCCACTGCTCAGTCTCCACTAGTGCGCTCAGGAGCTCGTCCGAGTCAGCCAACAGTGCGTCAACGTCGCTCAGTTCCAGAAGCTCCGATTCGCCGTCCATTTTCCTCACGAGACCGACCGGCTGACTTCACCTGACTGGACTGGATGCGCGTTTGCGCGTCCACCTGTGTGTCGTTTTATTATTAGAGGGATCGCGGATAAATCCTCTGTGCTGATTCCCATTTGCTATCGGCTGTAGAATGGCAGCCGGTGGCTGCTGAAATAAATCACGAGTGGTACATGTGGTCATTGCATCCTGATTGCGCAGAATAGGTCTCGGAGCATCTCGAAACTTCACCACAATTGACCAGACGATGGCGATTTGGTTGTCAGATGCTGTTCGAACTGGCAGAGCTAGATGTCCTAATTACGAAGTTGATTGCTAAAATAACCGTTCGAATACCTCAGCTTGAAGTTCACTCTTGCGCTTAGTCACATGTTTCTCAATGTCGCAACTTTGTGACGAAACCTCTGCTTTAGTCACTATAGCCGTGTGCGAGTCCATCATGTGACTCAACAGCATTACCTCTCTCACCTTTGCATGCCTGTGGGTCTGTGCCGGAGTCGAACATAGTCTCCTCGTTGCCAGAGGGCACTGCTCCCTACTACCGCCACCAAAGGCAAATTCATTCGTGAATTCACCACGACAGAAGCAACCAAACACCAGTTTCCCAGCACCTTACACTAGAAGCAATGCGTATCGCGATCGCTGGAGCTGGGTCCATGACCAAGTACTTCGCTCAAGAGTTCCCTCGTCACGGCCACGACGTGGTTATCCTCACGCGGTCGCACAAGCAGTGGTTCGATGGTGTTCCAGGTGTGGTGGCGCAGCGCACCACGGACTACTCGTCGGTAGACCAGCTAGCGAATATCTTGAGCGACTGCGACGCGATCATCTCTACTATTGTGGACTACTCGCTCAAATTCGTGACGACGCACTTGGCGCTACTGGAGGCATGCACAAAGTCGCCCAAGTGCAAGCG